>OZ026617.1:22424430-22604430 GCA_964020975.1 Hermodice carunculata | reverse complement strand
AATTGAAATCTCCAGGATGTATAACGAAGACCATTGATCACAAATGCAAAGTATTGGTCGTGATTTTAACCCCACGTGGCTTCCAGTATGTTTCTGTCATCATAATTCTTGCTTGTACATGTTCTGGAAGTTATCGTACATCGCTTCTATCTTTAACTCTGCTAATGTCTTTGACTCATCGCTTATTGGTATTTGCCTGCTTGGTTGCCTTTCAAGGTCTGCCTTTTCTGGCAGCTCACTCGCGTCTGCGAGGGTGCACGGTTGGCGGAGCTGCAACACGCTCGCCTTTTGTAGGCTTGGCCTGCTTCGCAATCCATGTAAAAGATGTGGGTCTATACTTTTTTCTACTCGCGTCTTGAACATTGTATTCTTTTATCCTCCAGGGGAAGAAAGGTTTGAAAGAAAAGTACAAGCAAGTGCAAGATGTGATATTGCAGGTGCAGATTGCCTTGGATAAAATTGCATCCATTGGCGAGCGCGTCAAAAAGTGAGTGGTGCCGTTTGACTCCACAGTTTATGAAACAAGGAATAGCAGTATTCCTTGCCTCAGCTTAAAGCTATATATGCGTGAACTGTGGTCTTAAAGCATGCGTATGCGTATGCCATATGATATCATTCAATCCTATATATCTGGAGAGTGATAAATCACAATAGTTATATTCTTAAAGAAATACTACCACAAATCAGATATGTAATGTAATGTGACGTCTCTCTACAACCTTTATGTGACTGATCAATATCGTATCTGTATTTTGGCTCATTTAGTGCATTCAATGAGAGAGAGGGGGGGAGAGAGAGAGAGAGAGAGAGAGAGAGAGAGAGAGAGAGAGAGAGAGAGAGAGAGAGAGAGAGAGAGAGAGAGAGAGAGAGAGCACTTAGGAAATACATTGAGTAGCACAAGAACATGGCTTGAAATTTAAGCATGTAGGATTTACTGAAGAATCGTGATGAAACAGTGAAGAAAAATTTCTACACTAGGTGGATCCAGATGTAGCAGTACATACCTGGAAGACAAAAGCTCCCTGCAGGCAAAAACCCTTGGTTGAAGAATAATGTTAATAGGTTATATTTTCTTTGCAGCTCTTTCAATTGGACAGTTCCCTGGTTATCCTGGTTGACTTTAATCTTATCCATCACAGCAGCAATTGTTGTATATTACATTCCACTTCGATATATCGTCATGGCCTGGGGTAAGTTAACTAGCCCAGACACTATATAGCGGAGCAACACGCCCGCACACACGTGTGTATGAAATTATGTAAACTGGATAAGCCGCTCGTTATGACAAGATATTATGTGCATATTACGGGATCATTTTATTATCGTAACAAGATAATTTGCTGTTAAACAACAATAATTATCTTTTTATTAGCAGATAATTACTTTGTTGAAACAAGGTAGTTATCTGGTTATTACAAGATGTTATTTAATGAATAAAGGAAAAAACAAGTGTAGCGACGTTGGTACCAATGCCTTCCGTAGCATTCCATGGACTACCTGTGGCGAAGACATTAATAATTTTTGAACTGAAGTTCTTTACTTTTCTTTGCTAGTGTCTATTTTAGACTGAGTCAACAGTTTTCCTCAGTTCAGTTTGGAGCGACAAGGAAAGCTGTTGACGCAAATGCTTTTATGCTCTCTGCAACTCTAAGCATGAAAGAATAAATGAAATGTCGGTTCACGGAGATGAGTCTTGTATCGCTACTTTATATCTGAGCACATTTACTTTTGTCGAAATTGGCATGGAAAGAGTTAAGTAGTGATGATATCTGCAATGATTTCATCATTCGCAGACCTGTATATATATATATATATATATATATATATATATATATATATATATATATATATATATATATATATATATATATATATATATATATATATATATATATATATATATATATATATATATATATGTACGTAGATATATTTTGCACGGCAGCAACTGGAATGTATATGTTGGTGTTTTGCTTTTCATTTTAGGGATCGAAAAGTTTACTAAGAAATTGCGCTCGCCAAATGCTGTTGGTAACAATGAACTACTGGATTACCTGTCTCGAGTATATATATATATATTGCACGGCAGCAACTGGAGTGTATATGTCAATGTTTTGCTTTTCATTTTAGGAATCGAAAAGTTTACTAAGAAATTGCGCTCGCCAAATGCAGTTGTTAACAATGAACAACTGGATTACCTGTCTCGAGTATATATATATATATATATATATATATATATATATATATCACGGCAGCAACTGGAGTGTATATGTTAATGTTTTGCTTTTCATTTTAGGGATCGAAAAGTTTACTAAGAAATTGCGCTCGCCAACAGCTGTTGTTAACAATGAGCTACTGGATTACCTGTCTCGAGTACCGTCAGATATGGAACTAGTAAGTACAGTAATGTATGGAGCGGTCAGGGGATGAACGATAAGTTGAGCCCAGCAGGCCAAATGAATCCTGAAAGAAATACCACATATATTTTCTAACTATTATGGACAAATTATTGTGAATTTTGAAGAAGATTCGTGTTTTAATACAGTCAGTCTGGCGAAACCAAATTGAATGTGATGACAGAAGAATGTTACGTGACATCTCGCCAGTATTCATCTCATGCTCTGTGAATGTAAAGGTTTGTCGGAAATTACAAAAAAAAAAAAAAAAAAAACATGGATCTGTCTTAACTATTGGAAAAAAAGGGTATCTTTATTACAATTCGTCGACAAATTTGTGTTTGATATGTTGTTCATCATTATTCTTACAACAGCAAAACTGAATTTGATTTTCAGAAAATGTGTAGAGAATTACATTGAGATGAGAGTGTCACTTGAGGAATCTGCAATGCTAGATGTGCACATACAGTTCTTGGGAATCGGAACATCCAACTCTTGCATGCGTGTCAGCTGAGGACATGCCGCCTTTCTTGGTATGGAACGATCATAGATAAGGACCAGCCAGTTCTGGTATACAACAATCAAAGATAAGGAGATGCCAGTTCTAGTATGGAACAATAAAAAATAAGGACATTCCAGTTCTGGTATGGAACAATCAAAGATACGGACGTGCCAGTACGGACATGTCAGTTGTGGTATGGAATAATCCAAGATAAAGACATGCCAGTTCTGGCATGGAACAATCAAAGATTATAGTAAGGAGATGCCAGTTCTGGCAGTTCTGGTACCGAACAATCAAAGACATCAGCATGCCAGTTATGGCATTGAGCAATCAAAGACAAGGACATTGCCAAATTTATCTTGGGGGGAATCAGAACTGCAGATCTGCCAGTATTGGCATGCGAGAGTCCGTTTAAGGACATGCCAGATGTGACACAGCAGGCAATAATTCTGAGCTAAGAATATGTCGTTCTGGCACAGGACATTTGCAGAAAACGACGCAGCATGTTGGGCCCTGTGACATTCGCAGCTATTATGCCGGTTCCTTTCAAAGGAGCTCCAAAACTAAAGCCGCTTTGGTTTTGGCACGGGAGTCTATCAGAGCTAGGGACTGTCATTTCTGGCACGGAAAAAGTGAAAAACATCTTTCAGGAGAGTGTCCCCGGGCCTTGGTCAGGAACATCTCAATATGCTGGTGCCGCGCTGAGAGCAGATCCTTATTCCTTGATATTGGCAAAATAGCCCGGAAGTGTCAATTCTAAAAAAATGTAATTGTTCCACAATAACGGTGGCGTGTATCTTTGTGATCTATCGCCCTTAAAAGTTAGCTTGCTATACATCAGGTGACATAAAGCATATGAGCAGACGGTGGCATAGTATCATGTGAATGCTTTGATTAAAAGATGAAAGGGGCTGGTACAAACTTGAATATACGTCATCGACAGTGTGACGTGGCCAAAAGTGTTCGGAATGTTTCATTTTCATTTCACTCCCTATCTATTCTTTCGTACAAGTTTATTTTTATATTGGAAATATATTTCAAGGAGACTGGTAGAAGATAATGCAGTCAGCCATAAGTGCCCTGAAGCAACTTGAATGTCGTCTGATTTTATTCTTTTTATTTGATGCTCATTTACCTACTTTCCTCCCAATTAGACAGATTTTAAGTGATCCTTGTGCAGAAGATCAATCAGGATAACATGGCTCTATGCAACAACTTTTGTCGCTTAGCTTTGGAACTTCTATGTCCAAAAGGCAAGCACAAAAGATACTTAGAATTTTTTGTTACAATTCAGAAAATCACAAGATCATTCGTGGATCATTTACTTCACATTTTGCTTGCCACCTGGTGAAATGAGTGTTCATTGTTACTGTTTTTATACAGAGGAGTCTTCTTTTATGTGATTTATGAAAGCAAAACATTGTACATTTTAAAAAATGTCAGGTTTGTTGATTGATTTCATACGATGTAAAAAATTGACATTGTACGTTTGTGTGAGTGACTGTGTGTAATGATAAATAAAATGATATTCAGGCCACAGGTCTGGTGTGTTAATATTACGAGATGAGTCATTCGTATAATGCATCGTGACATACTTTTGGGTTGGAGTTCCTATCATCCACAAAATCTTTGTAGGAGATAAAGTCAATAACTTGTCCCAAGTTAACAACATTACTCGACAACCCTTCAGTGTTTGAGACCAATGTGTGCCTTAGAATCGGTTTGGCACCGTCTTAAGGTAGGGGGGGGGGGCTAAGCCGCGCGAAACGGTTCCGCGACTTTGAAATCGCATGGATGAACCATGTTTTACATTTCACCCGCAAAAGGTTTTTTCCCAAGGAAACTGAGCTGCGAGTGTCTTTTGCGCTCCAGATGGAGAGAATATGTTGCAATTTGCCAGTTGTATAAGCTACAAAGGAGTGTACCTACGTCACCTCATAAACACAAAAGGAACTTTATCAAACTTAATTGCAAATGGAGAATTTTTATTTTTTAATTTGAACATATTTCTTTATTCAGGATCACCTAATAGCACATCAAAATATACTAAACTAGACGCTCTCCTGACACGGAGAGAAAAAAACAGTATATAACAGACGTACAGGACAAAACAAATTCCGAATACATACACTAAACGAAAAAGAAAGAACAATGAATAGCACCAATATACATGATATATGCATCGTGCTATCAATTTATATATATATATATATATATATATATATATATATATATATATATATATATATATATATATATATATATATATATATATATATATATATATATATATATATATATATATATATATATATATCGTAGCATTACGTTACCAGTAAGGTAATGGCAGGGGGAGCGAGGAAAAAGAGGGGGGGGGGGTAATACAGGAATAATTGCAGTCTTAAACGACAAATCTTCTGGTCTCTGAGATGTACTTTTGAACAGCATCCACTGTTTCATTGCTATGCTGTTCAGAGATACTCTCGTTTCCATGTATTATACAAGGAAAAAGAATGTCACCAGCAATTTGAACAATTGAGGAGGGGTTAAATCCCGGTGCCAAAATACGATTAATTGAACGCAACAAATCTTTTCTAGGAATCACAAAATTAGGCCATTTCAAAAAGTAATGATATGTAGTTTCATTAGGAAAAGAACATGGACAAGCCGCGGATTCAGTCACATTAATTTTGCAGAGATGCGAATTCAAACCTCATACATCAAGTGTCAACTGGGCATGTGGAATATTTAGGGCTCGCATACCATGAGAATAATAAGTGGGAATATAATCCACAGACAAGTGTATTTTGAGACGAAGCTTAAATTGGTCAACTGTTGTAGAATATCTCTGATCAAGACGTATATCGTTCCAGAGCTTAATTTTAGATGAATGACTTGCCAAAACGTTGAGTTATTAGTTTGATTTGATGGAGGCATCGGTGATTTTTAAGATTATGGTATCAGTATCAGCGTGAGGTATCAGATCAGATAAATAAGTTGGTGATAATTTATTGATCATTTTGAACAATAAAATCAGTTTGAAGTGTTGTCTTCGTTTGGCCAAGGTTAGCCAGCCAATTTCGGTTAACAGGAGGTTGAAACTTGACGGCGTTTAGCTACTTTGGTCCAACCTAAGTTTTGAATAAGTTAAGCTGCACTGTGGGTAAAATCGAAATCACCAGTGATAATCCTAGCCGCTCTATTTTGGAGACGCTGTAGAATTAATTGTTGGGATATGGAACAGTCTCCCCAGACTGTATTACAGTAATCAAACAGAGGTTGTATTATATTCTTATAGACGGTGTTCAATAATACGGGTGACAGTGTATGCTTTAGGCGAGATTGGGATATTTTAGGACTTATTTAGAGACCGAGTAAGTTTTCTGTTGTGACCAGTTTAATCTGTCGTCAATTACCACGCCCAGTAATTTTGTGGAAGTTTTATGTGTAAGAATATGATTATTAACAGATAAATTTACGAAAATCTCGCGTCGAGACTGCTCAAAAGCCATGGCACATGATTCGGGGACATTGAGAGAAAGGCTGTTTTGAGTGAACCAGTCAGATATATTATATAACTCAGCTCGCACATTTGATTCTGCTTCTTTAAGAGTTTTGCCTTTAGCATATATTTTTAATAGCTGTATCAGCTGCAAATTAGTATGAAGAGTTAATCCTAAATGGGTATGAGAAGTGCCTTCCGGTATAACAGAATCACCAAGATATAGAGGAAGAGGACTATTTTGTCGCGTTTAGTGGAAACAAGGAGAGCTAGAGATTCAATAGCTTTAAAAGTGACTTTCCACCGTTTTCCCATATGGACATTCTTTCAAGATGTGCAGAAATAAGGGGGGCCATTAGTCTGGCTCCCGACCGGTCCGCCATATTTTGTCCCAATAAAGAGGTTATCGCGTTAAATTTAAAAGGCACACAGTCACCGAAGGCGCGGACTTATTCAGCGCGAAAAAACGGACTATTTTGTCGCCGGAGGTGAGGTATACGTCGCCTTCGGCGACTAACTGGTCCGTTTTTTCGCGCAGAATAATTAGTCAGCGCCTTCGGCGACTGTGTGCCTTTTTCCTTAAAAAAAATAAATAACGCAATAACCTCTTTATTATATTGTAGCTAAATCAAGGAAATTGATTGGTATTTTGAAATGTCTATGTACAGTACAAACTTAATAGACGTGCACTTGAATCCTTGTATTTTTCATTTGTTAGACCCTGCTTAGAATATGCCGATGTAGTTTGGGATGGATGCACACAGACAGACAGGGACCTTCTTGAAAGTGTTTAACTGGGTGCAGCCAGAGTTGTTGGGTGCTTTAAGCCGTACTAGCCATGTAAACTATATGCTGAAACGGTATGGGATATACTTTCTAAACGACGACGGAAACACAAACTCATACTTATGTACAAAATAGTTAATGGACTGGGTCTCTCATATATAAATGCAATCTAATTTCACGTACTGTTGAAGAACGAACTAGATATGATATCAGGTCAAGGCGGGATATTAGCTCAATTTATGCTCGTACAAATACCTTTTATAGTTTTTTTCCTGCCACAGGACGCGAATGGAACCTTCTCCCACAATCAGTTAAAAAGTCTGAATATTTAGGTGAATTTGAGAAGAAGTCGAATAAATTCAAATGTGAAGATATGATTTATTTTGGAGAACGAAGAATAGGTATAAGTCACGCTAGACTGAAAATGGGCTGCCACCAGCTGAACAAAGATTTGTACAGGATGAATCTAATTGAATCACCACTTTGTTCCTGTGGTACCTCGGCAGAGGACAGTTTTCATTATTTTTTCAAATGCAACATATACGTTATGGCGAGAGACAAACTCCAAACTAAAAAAATAATTCTAGAAATCGGGATATATTTCAAGCAGTTCTCAAATACATTAGAACCACTGGAAGGTTCAATGTTTAGCTGTCCTAGCACCGGGTTGCAGCTGTGCCATCATAAGTAGCCACATAATTAGACACAAGGCAAATATTTTACAGAGATAAGTCATATATATTCTACTTATTGCTATGTCCAATTATATATCCATGTATTAACATGAATAACGCCCACCCATTTCCTTAGCCTCTCACACTTTACCATTACATTTGTTATGTCCGGTGTGTTCTCTATTTGTTATCAAGATGTTAGCCACTTTTTGTTGTATTGTCAATTCATGTACAAGAGGCCTTCATATAGGCATTGTGCCTGTTGGCCAATTGTTTTTGCAAATAAAATATGTTTAAACCAAATGTAGGAGAACAGATAGACGCTGCTAAACGAATACATCAGAAAAACAGATCTCACACCCGTGGTGAGTGATTTAAAAGCCTTTGAAAAATGTCGAACATTAAAGACTTCTTTGTGGCAATTATTAGAAAAGATATATCGTCTAGCATCTTATGATTTCTTGGAACAACCACGAAGCAGCATTCATCATATGAAAGTGACACAAGCGGGTAACTTAAATACTTTGAACAGTCCATGTTTGTACACAGACTGTCAGTGGATGTGTAGGGAATAGCATCGTACATTAAGAAGCATAGTTATTGGCTCTCTCTCTCTCTCTCTCTCTCTCTCTCTCTCTCTCTCTGTCTCTCTGTCTCTCTCTCTCTCTCTCCCCATCCAAATTATAATGGCCATACCAACATTGAGTAAACGTTGCAACATGTTTTATTCAAATGTTAACTTGGTTATCAGCAGGGAGGTGTATGATACACCTCCCTGTTATCAGTTACAATATATCATGTATTTGGTAGTCATCTTTATATATATATATATATATATATATATATATATATATATATATATATATATATATATATATATATATATATATATATATATAAATGCAATACCTCAACCATGCGCACAAAGCTGCCTTTTACAACTGAAGTGATTCACTCCCTGCGCAGCGCAGGAAACTACTTTAAATCCCTTACATTTCCGTCGCCTTCCGTGGCTGCGTTTTATTAGATGGACGTTCTTTTTACCATAGATGTGCACATTTGATGAAAAATCTACTAATATAAAAAAAAACTTGTGCACCAACTGAAAGCGAGTGACGTGCACGTCACTTGAAAATCTAAAAATAACTGGTGCTAAGCATGAAATCGTTGATTTTCCGGAACCTGGTTTACAGGCTGTATAAGCAGTTACTTGCACAAGGGACATACCAGCATCCAAAAGTGACATCTACGAACTGTTATTCCGATTAAGCAGACAGATATATATTGTTATTTGCGCCGTGTAATACGTCAGTGCTCACAATATTTATGTAGCCATAGTTTTTGTTTGGAGTATGTGCTATATTGTTTAATGAAATAACCCGTAGGGGCGCCCGTCAGGAGAGTACCGTGTGGTATCGCAAGTGTCATGAATAACAATAATATTATACAGAGCGCCTGAGGGGATCACGTGCAGAAATGTGTCCAAGCTGATTTTGTCGGCCAAGATTGCTCGTAGCGAACTTCCCGAGTGAAATTTAGTACAGCAATATCGAGGAGGGAAAAGAAAGTTTGAAGGCAGTGAAAAAAGAGATGTTGCGGGGATGTTACTCTTTGAAGTGCTAATTTCTAGACAGAGTACTATTGTCCTGGGCACACTTCGGCCGCAATGCATCTTGTGTTCTACCACCTGTACACTGTAAAATGCCTTGAAATCTGTTGGACAAGCTTCATGTGACACCATACAATACACCCATTTCCATGTATTGTCTCACCACAGGCTGTTCCAGGAGAGGTCTTCCCAACAGTCACAGCCCCCTACTTCTTTCCAATCATCTTGCCTGAATTTCACTTTGATAGCTGCGGGCATTCTTGGCAAACGGTGTCCGCTTGGAAAGCCTACATTTTCCACATGACATGCCACTCAGGAAGTACAGTTTTAACCCTTCCCCCATTGAATTAAGACTGAGTCAACAGCTTTCCTTGACATGGGTTGGGCACTAAGTGCCCAACCCATGCCAACCAAAGCTGTTGACCTGGGGCATGAGATCTTGATAGGTCTCATCTACAATTCTCAGTCAAATTGTTTTTCATTACTGCTGAAATTAGTTGAAAACACTGAAGCAGACGACATTTGACCACCAGCCGGTTTTGGCCGGTTTAAGGGGGTAAGGGTTAATTCATGACACCTGGAATACGGTAGGACTGGCCTCGTGGGTCCATTCACGTGTCATTCAGTAAAATATACTATTACGGAGAAATCTATGGGTAATAAAATATTGCGATCCCTGATGTACATTTTATGCATACTGGGGTGCCCAATTGTCGGCCGGCTAAGCGCTAGGTTGCGTTCATTGCCAAACTGAAAATTAAATTACATTTACTGATGTTTTTTGGCAGTGCTGCTGAAAACACCAAACACTGTGGATTGTTGGGGCATGCTCCTTGTCAAATTACACTCTTTGGCTTGCGAACGCGCACACATTTTACAAGAGATGATCCGAGAAAATCCTGCCATGAGCAGAAAGTTAGGTGTGCCCAAATGTCGGACATTGGGAGGTATTTGGCTTTACGTTAATTTTGTTCACCTTAGCTGGAAATTATGCTCCAGCCCTTAAGGTGAGAAACTCTGTATTTTAATACACATATCAGAACTTTATTTTGCAAACTGTGTTGCATGGGTGTTGAATAACACTTGCCGACTACAATGGATATTTTCTATATAAAAGCTGACATAGGGTCTGAAAATATACAAATTTCAAAAATGGTCAACTTGTCTTCGATCCCACATCAGTCTCTTGGTGCTTATTAAATTAATGTTATTTTTTACACATCTTGTCAATGAAGGACAAAATTATCGTCGATTTCCGAGAATTGGGCACGTCCGATAATTAGGCACGGCTCTATATATATTAATTACATATGGTGTAGGCTTCATCGATTCCAATTTAAACAAATGCACAGTAAAATCCCAACTTTAAAGCTGTTTAATTTCATTCCAGTCGAATCCGTTTGTCACCTAATATAAACATTAATCTCTCCTCACTTTACGAGCAGGGCAAATTACGGCGCGTCATTCCTCAAGTCCCTGTCTGCTGCCTTTTCTTCTAACCGTAACTAGCCACAACTCCCAACAGTGACTCTTTAATTTGTAGACCCAGTCCCATCTATTTTCCTGCGGTCCTTTACGCAGCGTGCAGAAGATGAGGAACATTTCTCTATGCTGCCCATTATTTACATAACAAAGAAACTCACTTTTTGACATCTTTACCCTTATGCTTGTCCCTGCAGTCCATCCAAACCTGATTAAGTTAGTAGTCATACACAGGCAACAGAAATGCTCTTATTTGGTAACAAAAAAACTGTCAAACACTCTCATTTTTGGTGCTATTCGCACTTTCATGACTGAATCTAGACTATTGATTGAGAGAGTCACGCGCAATAGTTGGTCGAGTTTCCACTTGAAAATGTGTTTGCAGTAGAATTTATATCATAAGTAATGCGTCTAGCTTTGTCCCTGGTGCTTACCCTTTCATGCAATATAGGCCTAATACTGTGAATGTTTATCTTGCAACATAGTATTGTATTGTCCAATGTGTTCCGTGCAAACCTCAGTATCTCTCCACGCCTGAAGACTCCATCTAGAAGTCTTCTAATGTACTACATGGTGATCGACTTTTTAAAATAAATATGTTCACAATTCATTGTAAATTAGTTGTCAAATGATACACAATGATATATCTTTTAGTCAGTTTGTAACTCAACACGTGTCACCTTGCGGACGGTGCGTTCAGGTTACTTCTCTCTCTCTCTCTCTCTCTCTCTCTCTCTCTCTCTCTCTCTTTCTCTCTCTCTCTCTCTGTCACACACACACACACACACACACACACACACACACACACACACACACACACACACAGCAGGAACTGATATCTTTATCTTTACTGTTCGGAGAAAAGATCAAGATCGGTACTGACAAACTTTCACTCAGCACAACATGAACTGATGTCTTTCCTTTATCCTTTTGCTATATCAGAAGACTACCACGGAATGATGTATCGATCAGGAATCGCTGATGTCTTCCCTTCTTCCTTTTGTTAGAGATTTAGCGTGAATGGTGTCTATTACAAAAAAAGAAGTAACGGATCCTTTTCCTTGCAAAAAATATTCATCCAGTCTATCAGAATAACACCTTGAGTGGAGATAGGGTTATTTGCTTGAACCACGGCAAGATGCGATACGTTTCGGCCATCGGGTTTCTTTCCTCATTTACTGGGTCATTCTGGAGGGAGCTCTCTGTACATTATCTGCAGATACAAAATACATCAAGTCATCCAAAATTATCAATGGGAAAAGCTAACATCACTGAGATCACATTTGGATTGAGCCTATAGTCACATCATTAAAATCTGGTGTGTGCTTCGTGGCAATTATATGAATTTTTTCGATCACTGAACTGAAAGAGGAGAAATCTTGCATGTATTGATTGGATGAAAAATAAGATGCCAAGACTATCATCATCCCGGGATCATCATACAGTGACATCACTATAAATATTTAATTACTTCTATCTATATCAACTTCCTTTTTGTAAATCGTAAGAAATTTTGAACAATTCAAATGAATTTTTGATTAAATGTATTTTAACTAAAGATACGCTGGAATAATTTAAGTTACTGTACAAATTTTTCAAATCAAATTACATCATCGTGATCTTGTATCCCAACTCATTTTTTTTCATATTTCATTGCTTTTGATCATTGAATGATAGTATTTTTTACAAAATGATCCTGTGTTGCGCCTTTCTGTCAATGTTAGATCTGTTCCGTAGCTTTATGTACTTCAGCAAGAAAATCCCCTGGGCAACCTAGTTTTGTTTCATCTTGATCCCAAAATGTAATCAGTGACACAGTATGGTCTCCACGTAGAGATGCCGCAAAAGTCATCACACAGCTCATGATGCCATAATATGGGAGATTTTCAGATGACTGAGAGCTAGGTTTGGATTATTTCATCAACATGACATGTTTTGACATATTTCACTTTTCATATTCGAGAGTATCAACAGACTTTTCTACTTCCAGAATGTGAGACTTCCACTCTCATTGTCTTGTTTTCATTCCACTTTATTACAAAACAAAATAAAGATAAGATAGAAGATATAAACAAATGTTTTCAGTCCCACTACATGGCGTTAAGCTACGTTCATTTCAAAACAAGCAGGGTAGGAAACGCACGTGTATTTTTCTCCCGACCCACAAAGCACTCATTTTTGCTAAAATGGAAAATCTGCGTATAATTTCTTTCAAATATGCCTTATTTTAATTCACTTGACACACACCCAACAAACTTTAATAAAGACCCCAACGAATCCCAGGATAATTCACTAATATCTTCAATCTGTCATACATTGCAGTATCACACGGTCTAGTCGTGACTTACCAGTTCTTTGTCTGATGGGACTCGAGATAGGAAATCTATAACCTCGATGTTTGCATTAGCGTTTGGAGTTAGTAACTTCTTGGTGAACAAATTAATGCCTAAATAGACGAACGAATACAAAGACATGGAATTTGTGGTAAACTACAAAAAAAAAACATACGTGTCAATCAATATTCTTAAAAGTTCACTTTATCAACTTATATCTCGCCAATTTTAATCATATCAGTCTCCATATGCGCGCAAAATTTTGTATGCATGTACGTTTATACTTTGCATATACCGCCATATTACCTTCTTTTTATCCACCTTCTGATTATTTCATTCTAATGCCAACTATTTGATTGAAAAATCATATTTTTCATTAGACCTACAATTGATGCCTTCGCTTGTGTTGTTACATCCATTACACAACCGTTCATCACGCTGCGTACTTAATTACATTACAGAATATATCACATTAATGTTAAGCATGAAATGGAGTCTAAAACTCGCATCATATTGCAGTATAGGCCTTATTTCTTTCTCCGAAATGAGGCATCTTCACTACAATGGTGGTATACGTTAGTTCAACATCCACGTGAATCAAAAGTGACTAACAGCCCATCTCTGGAATTTCAAGTCCTGCAGTCGTACAATGCAATGCAAGTGGGCGTTATTGTGACTGACCACTAGAGGCCAGCACTGTTCCTCGTTTGTAATCATATATCATTTACTACGAGATAAATGCATTATGGATAATATCTCTCTGTATATGCAATTTAGTTTGCCAGCTGCTTCAAATACATGTATAATAAGCTAACTTTGCTTCCGTACATTCTGATAAAATCCTGGAAAGTTCTCTTTCAAATTTTCTATTTTAATCTTAGGCCACGTGCTTTCCTGTCATAGCATTTACAACCTGAACTAAATCATGCTGTGACTAAATAGCAAATACCTGAACTGACGTCGTGCACAGCGAGAATTGACGTAGAACGACAAAGTTAATCGCCATGCTAAATGCTTGCATATGTTCATATGTGCACTTACCCCAAGCCATAATGATTAACCTAATGGGAATGAAATAAATACAAATAATTGCGGCGCTCAGTGTTGCTACCGCGACCCATGATAACCAGGGCACCGTCCAGTTGAATATGCTGCAGCAACAAAAAGCAATAATTACTAAGTTATGGTTCAGTTTTTCAATGTTTACATATTTCAATTAATATTTGATTGTACAGATTGGATGGCTAAATAGCTATACTTTAGTGGCTAATATGTGAACAAGTATCATGGAGCTACTAAGTTTATATAATATAATTCCAGATATTAAAATAGAAATTGATATGAGACAACTGGCAGGCACCTATAGCACTAAAAGTTAAGAATCACTTGACTCCATTAATTCAAGGTAAAATGGCACCATATTTGGGACCTGGATTTCTGCTTGGTATTCAACACACAGAATCTGCAAAGAACGTATGATTTGCCAACATTTACTATCATTTACGATTTTAAATAAATTTATACAAACACATGAACCCAGCTGTATAATTCAGTATTGAGGTCAAAGAAAGACTTACTACAAATTAAATGAAATCTTACTTTGTTGAGAATGCTGAATGCTCGGAACTCCGAAAACCGGGATCCTTTTTATGATCATCCGTAGCACCATCATTGATTTACCAAGCTTTTTAGACGCAAATTTGATTCTGCTTCAAAGTTTTATGAGGACTGTGAAAGTCCTATGCTCTGCTGACTTCATACGTAGAAATTGAGGTAGACTTGTGATTTAAGTTAAGGCCATCCGTATGCTTTCTCAACTAGACCCTTACATAAGACCGCCACAATGTGCAATATATCATCATCATGTACAGTATCAAACTTCTTGCTTCAAGAGTTTTTGAGTGATCAAGTGAAAAATGGCTCTGTGAGCTTGGAAATTAGGTCAAGGTCATCCATTCACATTTCTCACCTAGCCCTTGTGCGAGCCTATTATCGTCTGTACAACTGATTTCCTACATCAAATTGTGCATAAGTTATTAAATGAACATTGAAGGTAAATTGCCAGGCTCTGTGATCAGGTACTTAAAAAAAGTGGCCATGTGACCCCAGAAATAGCCAAAGGTCTCCCATATGCAGCCTCAAATTTCCCTTAAAGATGGCCATCATCATGAACAATAGTCCAGGCACACTTCAAATAATTTTCGTGGAAAAGATAAAAAATCACAAAAGTTATCTCGGGGTATTATGTCAAGATCAATGATGAAGTTCCAGTCCAGTTCTTGTAGAGCACCATCATTAGCAATAAAATTTTGACTTGTTGACAAACCGGTAGACCCATCCAACGTACATCTCCACGAAGTTTGAAAAGGGCAAAGCAACTGGTTTTGACAAGAAATGGAAAATTTGAATTGTGGACACACCATAAGAATGGCTAAGCTCAGCAGATCGACAGATCAGCAGAGCTAAAATGGCATTGCTAGCACAGAAAATTGGACTCACTTTTTTATTCTCTCACATATGGATGCTGCTAAGTTAAGCCCTTCTTGAACCTGTAGACATACGTCATGTATTTGCTCCAACTTGCTGGCATTTTTTGCCTGCTCCTCCTGTAACAAACACACACACACATACATATTATATATATATATATATATATATATATATATATATATATATATATATATATATATATATATATATATATATATATTATATATATATATATATATATTATATATATATTATATATATACATATATTATTATTATCATTATCATTATATGTCTATATATATATGTATATATGTGTATATATATCTTGTGTCAAATTATGGTACCAACTGAATCTTGCTCGCCATAATGCATCATTTCTCAAAAGTGTATGCAAATGGAGCATCAACGGTCTTCGTATTAGCATCTCCATTGTCCCATCCTCTTTGCTACTGTATCCTTGAAGGCAGAAGGTGAGCCCCAGGTACCCACCTTGTTAAATAAAGGTAACCAGCAGTAGCGCCCCCCCCCCGCCCCCCGCCGTAGAGTGGATCAGAAACGTAAACAACTTTTCTACAGTTTCCAGGCAAGTGCTTACTTGACTTTTCATACTCTATTTTACATGTTATTCATAATTTCCGGATGTTTTATTGTCTCTGAAAGTACAAAAGGCACAAAGCATGTGGTCACTCAACCTTTCCTTTGTATCACTGAGTGAAACAACAGACAAAGATAAATGTTCTCTGTGCAATTTCCATCAGGCCATTTCAGAGCTGCCCATGTTATACAAACACTGTTCCGAGCCCAGCTGATATTGTGGAGCTGACAGTTGTCGAGCGTAACAGGCTTTCCGACTACTGGTGCTGCCTCCAAGTGGCCAATTTACAACTAATTTTGCAAACATTTAATTAATGTTAGCCCTATTGGCTACTGCATCCTTGAAGACATTGGGTGTCCCCAGATGTCAATCTTGTCAAACAAAGGGAGCGATCAGCCCCTGGCTGTGTGGAGTAGACAAGGAAAACAACTTTTCTACAATTTGAAGAGCACTGAGCAAGGCAACACCTCGACAAATTATTCAACCACCAAAAAGCTAATAATTAGTATACAAACTCCTGTTGTTGAGTTTCAATTACTGATAGGTTTGACACGAACCCTAAGTGGTTTGGTCTGCCTCATTGCTGGAGCCAACACACAGATGCATGCTATAATTGATATATGTCTCTTTTGCGTGTGAAGCTCAAGGGAGCCCCCCAAATTTAACTAACTTCATCTGCACTCTGGTACATGCCTTTATTCCAAACGTTCGTAAGGTCTATTGTGATAATTTTCACACATCATGGGAACAAAATTGGTGTGACGGGCATCAAACAGCTTCAAAATCAAATTAAAAAACACAGTCTCTCTCCAACCAGACAAGATAGATTAAAGTGATATTGTAACCGTGATACCAATTTCCCAGTTTTTGTACAACGCACCCAGAGAACAATGTGCTTGTCCCAATGACGAATCTTCAGTTTCCACAGCATTTGTTGAATGAAGGTGAGTAGATTGAACATCATCTAGAATAATACAATACCAGCAATCAGTTAGGTATGAGCAATACACTGGGGATTTTAAAAAGTTGATAGATAAACTCAAGGAACGATAATATCAGAAATTTAAATTGGCTACAGATATTTTGAGCCATGCCGTCATCTAGGGATACAGAGCCCCCCCCCCCCCTAAAAAATCATCATGACCACAGAAATACAAAATTCACTGGAGTATGACCATAAGACGACATTACATGCGACTCCCACACAAAGTACATCCCCACCAAATTTGGAGTGGAGCTGGTCAACGGTTTTCGACACAATTACTGTGTAGAAGCTGACCAGTATCCCTATAGCAACAATGCCAACATGTACTCTTACTGATAATTCTGTAATTTTGAAAAATCCTTTAAAATCAGCAATTAACAGGACCCTTACTCTGTGAACAATCCTAGTGCAGATAGAATTAAGCTACGTATTTATTGAGATTTGAACAGAATCTGACTGTTGGCTCAGAAGTATAAAATTACAAAAACACACAAAAAATTATAAAACTCGTTTTGTTTGACCCTTTCACAAGGTACATTACCATCAAATTTTGCATTACACTTTTGGAGAAGAACTAGCAAAAACATGCAAAAATTACTTTTGAAACTTTAAAAATATCATAACGCCACCTGTTGAACAGATTAACGTGTACCCTACTCTGAAGTTTGCTTTGTAATTTCAAAGCAATTGGCCATTTGGTGTCGGATAAAAATATTTCTAAAGATCTGGCTAAAAAATAATCACGTGCCGGAAATCAATGGTATTTAAAAAAATGTCGAACTGTTTTAAGATAGCGGAGGGAATTGGCCCGTGAACATCGGTTTCGCGACTTGGACTTTGCATAGATGAACACATTTCACCAATATGACCATGCATTTTATTCATCATACAGATGTCTAGATTTGTTAAAAACAAGTTTCGTATCCATACAATAATTTTAAAGGATTTTATAAGCTGAATCTGAATCTAAAATTATTTGCTTCTTTAGTCAAAGAACAGTCTCAAACATTCTGTGACTAATGCTTAAGTAACTGACCGTAAATTTGTTTTCTTCATCACCTTCATCCTCATCTTCATCTTCTTCCTCTGCCCACGAAAAGTCCTGTAGGAGCATATCATAATCATTAATCTACGTTAAAAACAACACAATGGCAACTCTTAAACAAAACAACCAAGAAGTGTTGTTTACGTACATACATTAACAGAAACTGATATTAAAAGTGCAAATTTTTAAAATTCAAATTTGTAAAAAATCAGTTGAATCAGGTAACCACGAAGAGAACTTGAATGTACATACTTAAAACGTTATCCAAACATGGCATCGTATGATACTCACTTCTTGTTCACTCTTCCCGGTTCTCGATATTTTATATACAGCAAGGAAATTGTAAAAGAAGACACATAGTAACGGAACCGGCAGCATGTACATCTCAAAGTTCCACACAACAAACAGGAAAACCTGCAAGTGGTAAACGATACACGTATTGGGGTACAGCTAAATGCTCCACTTAAACGTTAAAAGTGCCTTGTCAAGAAGCATGACTCCTAAACCTTTCTCACGTATTTTTTTTTTGTCTCTCCAGAGTCATTCCACACATGTATATATACGTAATTGTTTTTCTCTAACAAAACAGAATACACCAACACCTGTTGCAAACTAGGCCCAAAATTTACCATAGACATAACAGAACAGCACAGTAGATTAGGGTGTTTATGAATAAAATTTGGTTCGTTACAGGAGGTGAATAAATTCGTAACATCACACTTGCAAAGTGTGAAACTACAGACATCCATGCAGCTTATACCCATGAATTTGAAGTAAACACAAAACTGATAGGACAAAACTTTTCACCGAATTAAATTTATCACAGTCCATTCCGATTTGACTGCCAATCTTCAAAACAGACCTGAATGATAGCATTGAAATCAATATTCATTTTCGATTTAACTTTTTATGCTTTATCTAACATTTGGGGGGGGGGGGTAGGGGGCTTAAATTAGAAACGAAATAATTGTGATTATAGTCAACATAAAAAAAAGTCATCATGCAGATAAAAAAGGCCTTATGACGTTCTGGTTTACACTTTGAACAATTTTACAGAAATTAGTAGTATACCCACTGCAAACGCGGCGGCACTTCTTGGCTGCGATTCCCAGTTCAAGCAACTGTCGATGAACTTGCAAGAATTTTCTACCGCGTCCATAACAGTTGTCACACGCTCTAGATTTTGTTTCAACGTCTGAAATTGAAAAAAAAAATAGATCCTGACAAAGTGGCTGCTCCTATCAACACATTCGCAAATTCTCACCAGGGAACATGCATGATATTGACGGCCATTGCCAGAAAAAAACTTACAGTTGTATAAACGACTCACTTCGCCAGATTATTTGGGGTTATAGTTGTAAACGCAGTGTACACTTTTATTATATACCCATCCACCCCAAAAAACCCGCACCAATCTGCAACTTCATTTGCCGCTTCAGCTTCCTCATTGAACAGATGAGTGCATTCTGATGGGCGTTAGGGCTGTTATAAGGATACTAAAACCAACTAAACCCAACCATGGACATTTTCTCAGAGGAAATTGTTTACAAACTGGAATATTTTGATTTGAAGATTATGCTGATCAGTAGAAAAAAGTGATGGTGTTTCAATGTGTCATACACATTGTGAAAGGTCTGGCCTGGAAGTTGCCATCTTTGCAGCAGTTATGGTGCAGCAACCTCTCAAGGCTGGTCTTAAACTTAAGAAAAAAAAATCTCGGTGAACTATACCTGAAATATTAACATAGCACAATTGTAAAAGTATACACGGAAAACCACATAGATTCAACAAAAATGAAAATATTTAGAAATAAGAAATCAATAGATTCAACAAAAATGAAAATATTTAAAAATAAGAAATCGATAGAAATATTGATAATTCGCCGGTGACGTCACGACTGTTGCATTATGGGAATGATGTTTGACTGACACAAATGAAACAAACAAGTTGCATTTCATCTGATCATAACTTCTTTTCTACAGCTCTGATTTCAATTATTTTTACATCATAATATTCCTATTCTCATTGCGGCTAGTTTATAACAAATCAATTTTCTTCAAGGCTTCACTCCTGCTTTAATGTTCTTTCATGAGTGAGACTGTCTGGGAAATCGATAATAAAATGTGTAACAGTAAATTGAGAAATAGTAGGACACTTTGTCGTTAAATATTTAAAAATACATGCATGAACGACAATGGATGTTTTCAGTGTAACTGGCAAATGTTGGCCCTTAATATGTCATAATATAAATTTAAGCTATATTCACGGAAACGTTTGCTCTGGTAACGGTCTGTTTACAGAACCATTGACGACAATGTCATTCTAAAAAAATATACCAGTATTATGTATCCAATTTAGTCATGCTCCCCGTGGTAAAAAAAACCATGGTACACTATCTTAAAAATCCACTTGCGCTATGACCGACGTCGAGAATGAGTAAAAAAAATCACAATTTAAAAAAATACATCAAGCAATCCATTCATTCAATTATTTACACCATATTTTGATATATAGGCTAATTTATTTGGTAGACCAAAATCAACCGTAAACTCTTCATATCTTTTACACGAGTGATGTCACACTGAAATGTAAAGTCCTGCTTCACGCCACTAACCCAACACAACGAAGCTATTAACTTGCTTCTGTTCCCAACATAAAATGATATATTGCTACTCCGTTAAAGTCCTTTATTAATGTCACGGCGTTCTTTTTCCGCCTTCAGCATCAGTTTTAAGCTTACACTCACCGAAAATTTAAACTTTGGTCCAGGCTGCACGTGTTTTTCTTCTTTAGGTTTAAACGTTTGGATGACGGCTTTTGCCTGCAAAGTTAAAATGATAACCATAATTATTGGCAGAACGAGATAAAGCTTTTAGTTGTGCAAATCTCGTAAATTTTTACGCATATTATCTGAAAAGACATATATAATGAACATGACTGTGTTACTCAATCGTAATCGCCACCCAGTATCTACGTTAAACTAGCATGACTTTAAAGTCGTGTAGAGGTTGAACTCTTTCTTGGTGTGTCACTGGCGGTTTCAGAGGGAGTGCACCCGGTAGGAGTCCCTCCTTTTGCACAAAGTATAAATACGTCTCAGTTCAGGCTATGCTTGATGGTTCTTTTCCTTGACATTGACCCTTCCTCCAAGAAAGAAAGAGAAACAGAGAGAGAAAAAGAAAGAAAGCAAGAAAGAAAGAAAGAAAGAAAGAAAGAAAGAAAGAAAGAAAGAAAGAAAGAAAGAAAGAAAGAAAGAAAACGAAAACTACACTTTAAATTGCATCCAAACTTTGCCCAAAATCCAGAAGAACCTTCACCCCTTGCACGTTAACCAGGGGCTGTGCCCCTGAACCACGCAGGGGGACGGCACTTTCAAATGACTTTACTACTTACATTATTATATACAAAGTCCATCTCTAATAAAATTGCCCCTTTAGCTCGTCCGGTCAGGTTTTTGTTCTTTAGAGAATACCATTTTCTTTCTCCACTCTTGATCTGCAAGTTTGACATGTGCAAATAAATAAAGTTTCTTTTCAAACAGTTCACCTTTAGACTTCTTTCAGGCAACACACCTTTGTTTCTATGGCCAGAGTCTGAATGACAGACTATCAAAATGTTTAGTAGCATTAATCTGTCAGATCAAGGGAACAAGTGTAATTTAACGGTCTTCTCAAATTCAATTTTTAATAATCTATTATCAGATCTTTACACTTTTGGACAGTGTAAAATTAGCTTTTTACAATTTTCAGCAACATTCGGTCAATTACTTGTGCAATACTGAAGTATATATTAACCAGGCCTTCATTGCACCAAATAGTGTTAAATGTCAAACATCCGTTCTCTTTACCAGGCCCTTATTGTAGCTACATACTGTTAAATGTCAAATACTAGGTCTAGCTACTATTTAGCTACAATAAGGGTATGGTAATATTCCATATTGTAGCAAGTATTGTTAAATGTCAAACAACAGGTCTCTGTTTCTTGTGCATATTGCAGCAAAATACTATGAAAAGTCAAGCACTATAGTCTAGTGTTAGGCATTTAACATTGTTCAGTTACAGTAATAGTATTTAACTACGATAAGGGTCTGGCAGTATTATATATTGTTGCAAAATATTGTTAAATGTCAAACTCCAAGTCCATTGCTGGACTAACACTTTTTCTCCCACTTGAACAAAACAACTGTTTTAGCGTTACTTATATAGCCAAGCCATACAATTATAGTGACTAAGGAGAGGGGTAAAGCGATTTTCTGTTCTGGCAGAATGATTATTTTTATTCGTACTGGAAACCAATTATTTTCCATACCTCGTACCCTCTAAAACCCCCCTCTGTCACCAAGAATTCATGACATGCACTGTGCAACATGACTTCCGGTTTGGAATTGTGACCACTAAAGCGATACCTACCCTAAGCAGGGGGATGGCTATTTTTCCCAGGGTATCTGACTTGGTATATTTATCTTCGTCAAACACAGTGATCTCCAACACTGAATGACAGTCATTGACATCACTGAAACATACAGTCACTTAAACTTTAGTGCATGTACCAACCCTGTGGCGGGTATCCCTAGCATTATGAACTCCAGGACCACCGCCACATTAAGAAAAATGTAGTCCGCCTGGCAAAGTATTTATACATATAAATATGAAAATAAATACGATGATCAGTAGGGAGGGAAGGTGGGAGGGAGGGAGAGAGATAAGTCTAGGTCTTTGTTTAAAAAATGTATCCCTTTTTTCATCCAAATTCAAACTAAATCAACATTGTTAAAAAGATATATCTCCAAGACCAATATCCGTACAACACAGCGAGCAATAACCCAAAATAAATATACTTACAGCTACTATCTGCTCGGAGCAAGTAGGTTTTAACTTTTTTGCGGTCGTGCATGTGTCCAATGCTTAATTCTGCTGAGTAAATGATCGCTAATCCTGGTAATGAACAGCATAATTTTTAAATGAAACACACAAGAAAATGTGAAACACTACATGCTTCAAAACAGACCTATTCTCGCTAAATCAGAATCGACATTTAGCACAAAATGCCAGAAATAATTGACGGCGTAAAATGGAGACGTGGGGGTAGGGGTGGGGCAAGCTTTGATACTCACAATGTAAATAATTTGCCCCACACAGGATTCAGTGTCTTGTATTCGATCTGGGTCCGTAGTCGCGTATTGACCAGTTCTAGCGCACAATAAGGATCACTCTTGCCACCAATATCAGAGGACGCCAAGCCTTCTGCTTTGATAACTGAAAAGTGATAGCGGAGCAAGTCGTTATGACAAACAGTACAAGCAACGAAGAACGGCCTTCGCCGGAACATAGAGCACACTTGGGCCTTCACTTTGAAAGTTTCGCCAGTTGGTCTATTTTGCATGTTTCATTTCGGGTTTTATCAATTTTTAAACAAATACTATTGTATTTGTGTCTTTTTGTCCAGAGCCACTTCCTAGTAGTTATTACCCTATTCCGCCGTCCGAACTCTTTACTCTCGATAAGCTAACCTGTCACTGTCTTACCTATATACGTATGAAAGTACTATTGTCTATATTCCGCACGTTCTTCTGTAGAATTTGGACTTAGGCTGTATTTGTCCCAAATAAATTAAAGGGTCTTCAGCGGGTAACTACTCAGAACATGTTTCGGAGCCTATACCCGCACATGTCTCTCTGAGTAGAGGCTCCTTGTCTAAGCTAAAAATTAAAATTAAACCCACATAATAATGAATAAATATGAACGTGGCAAATGATGAATGAGCTGAATGCGTGAAATTTGGCTTATAAATGCAGAGCTTCATTATGAATGAGGAATACATGTCGAACCAAACATAATTACTAAATTTGTACAGTACAAGTTCAGATAACAACAATTTGACTTACCGCTTAACCAGTATGTACCCTTTCTAGTTGGATAGCTTATTCTAGTTAAACTACCTACCTGTGTATAACTGAAGTAGAAACAAACTAGGGCATTATATTCAGTCCCAGTGATTGTAAAATAAACAGTTGCAGCTAGACCACTTAAATAAACCGAGGGAAATCCTAACAATTACTGCAATAATGGACATCCTGTACCAGAAATGTAAAACAAACCCCTTGATGACACATACTCCACACTTTGAAAGTCTCCAAACAATATTAATATTATTATGAAACATGGAATGGCTATCAGTATTTAGAGCAAGTTTTACCTGTTTTTTCTTTTTTCTTTCAAGAAATGGAATGTTTAAAACAAGTATAGATTATACTCTGTCATTATTTAGTCAATATAGACGTTACTGAGATGTGCTTGCATTTCACACACACACACACACACACACACACACACACACACACACTCACTCACTCACCTTTGACTTGCAGGTGACCGACTTTACTAAGACTTTGACGCCAATTGGCGATACTCTACAACACAAGAAGTACTTGTAAGAAGAGTTGGTTTCGGGTACACGTAAACAAGTGCACAGACAAAATGGCAGTACCATCCGTTGCCACAAGATACACAGAATAAAGGGTGCTTCTTTTCCAAGATTAATTCGTTACAATACTGTGGAAAGTCTTGCAAAAAAACATATTTCATGAACATCGAACTGCAGACGCCGCAACTGACAATAGCTAAAGCAGGGACCTTGAAGACCACTGACCTGTTTGTTGGGATGTAGTGATGCTATACTCAGAATGGCAAACCACCGTCACTGACGTACAACTATTTTCACAATCCAACCTTTTACTCTTATTCAGGCGTATGGACATTAAGTTTTAATGGAATATAGTATTTCTCATGATTTGATCTTTCAAGGTGCAATGTCACTTAAAAAATAATAGTGTCATCTGCAACCTGGATATTGATATCAGTCCACACTATGTATTTTGCGTCTCATACATTATCATATTCATACACCGTTTAACCTCGTGGGGCCTAACGTCGATGTATCGGCATGCAACTTTTTCCTTTAAAATTACCTGCACGAGTCTGATGTCGTAATGTCTCCTCCTTTTTATGTCATAAAGAGTAATATGCTACCACTCGACAGATGTTTTTGGAACAGAGACCTTATTAAATTTCTTGTACCTTTCAAACGTTGAACAAATCACAGACGAGTGGAGCTTGAAGAAAGGTATGTTGTCTTACATGATTTCAATAAGACTTGTTTGATATTATGCTGCTTTATGTGAGCAATTTAACCCTGACAAACGCTTAGGACAAGTGGCAACGATTATTTGTGGACAATGATGACCGGTGGACAAGCGCACCATCATTTGTGGATGAGAGCAAACTTCATCGGTTCCAAAATGGAACGCGTATCTATATCCCATTGTTACACACAGGTCGATGCTTACTCTTCCATAGAAGCATCGGTTCCGTCTCCCTCCCCCCCCCCCCCCCAAAAAAAAGTGGTGGCCCAACATTTTCTGTCCCAGACAAATTTAAATTCAAAGACATTCTCGATGTTCCCTGAAGCTGCAATAAGTCGTCTGTTATCCTCTAAAACTTATTTTCTGTATCCACAGACCATAAGAATATTGCTCTCCGACTTCCAAGAGGCTCAGTGGTGGCCCCATATAAGAAATGGTCAGGGTAACTCAATGAGGAGTGACAAAGACAAACATATAGCCGCACACATTTACGGTGTTGAACGTCAGAATTTGTATTCTGGTACGTACGAAACTATGGACGGCATTTTTCTTCTTTTTTGCATCACTCGGACGGGAGCTTGTATGGTCACAGATGCCAGTTATGGTCAACAGCAGCTTGACAACACCAGCGCCATCATCTAATTCTTTTTCTACCACATGGGTCTCCTCAGCTGGTAAACTGGTGACATCTATCCAAGTCCTGCAAGAGGTTTCATATGAAATATAGTTACCATTAATATATTCATAGTTAAGCGTGAGTTGAATGCCTTGTATGTGTATGTATGTGTGTATGTATGAATGTATGTGTGTGTATGTATGTATATATACATATATATATATATATATATATATATATATATATATAATATATATATATATATATATATATATATATATATATATATATATATATATATATATATATATATATATATATATATGTATATGATAGTGGGGATGTTGAGTCTGGTCCTTTGGCACAGATGGTCCCTTAGCAGAGGTAGGCCCATAGGCAGATTCTACTTTATATATTTATAGTAATTCAACTCCATTTGGAAATATAAAGCAAGTGATACAACACACACAATTTCACACTGACAGTCCATTTGTTGGGTACCCTGTGAATAGATGCGATGCATTTACAAATCACACTACCCCATAGCATTCTGCTGCTACATTATATACTGGAAGATTGCAAAACATTCACAACAATGTACTTCTAGCAGTTGCCTCCAGCTAAGAATGCAACACATCGACAGTGGGTTCAGATTTGTTTTTCCTTATGCACCAGACGACATTTCATTCGGTTACATCTGAACATTCCAAGGAAAGACGCTACCGGTTCCATCACATAAAATAACGCATGTACTAACCTCCCAATGAAATCATCTTTAGAAGCCGATGCTCGGTTCCTGACAGAGAGTTCCAATATTTTGGCCTGGTTGTCAAACATATTCATCTCAAACTGCTCCAACCACTTGGGATTTTGTGTTTTATTGTGTACCTATCACAAAAGGATGATGAACTCATCAGATCGCAATCGTTTTTAGCCCTTTTACTTTATATGTATATATTCATTGTATTCTGGTACCATAAATTATGATGGCCTGTTTGTCTGTGTTCATTACTGTTATTTCTATAGGCAAAAAATTAAATTGTGTTTCTTATGATAACCAAGGAGGCTAAAACGAAAAGATTTTTCATAGGATTCTTGTGATAACCAGCGAGAAGACATTTATTGCTGGACTTAATATTTCATTTGGCCGCAACTTATGTTTTACTTCATCATCGGATAAACCAAGAATATTTTACTCACTGGAAGGCACCACTTCTGCATGACCATCCCCTGGCATTTACTACCTTATCTGATAGGTCAAGAGATGTCACATGATCCTTCCAAATAAGTGTGTCCTGAGCTTATCCCCTTGTCGCCAACATTTAATCTACTCCTATACTTTGCTGCAGATCAGTTCTAATTGATATTTTCTCTTTAAAAAAAGCATAAATTGTCAAAAATCGTACATAAATTTCCACAGTCATAAATTTCGACAGTATTACTTGTATCATGATTCCACAGTGGCAATGCACAGGCCTCTTTTCTGATATTTTTCACACAGTTTTGGCCAAGGTGCGTTTACTTACTTTACTCTTACACTTCTCGGTGCCAAGATATAGCTTGCAATATGGATTGCTTGCTTCATGGTAGGATGTTGGCTTAAGATTCTTTGCCTCCAACAACACGACTGTCAAGATCCTCCTTTTGTCGGGTTTACAATATTTCTTCAAATACTGAAATCAATACTAACATGTGTTAAATTTGTTCGCATGTATCACAATTTGATTAAAGGATAACATGACTTCCATAACGGTCATGGACTCAAATGACTTCGTTTTGGCGAAAAATATTATAAACATATTTATTTTCTTTGCATTGCCTAATAGTACACAAAGACTAATCTGGAGGCCCTCCAGTTTCGTTTTGGCGAAAAGGCATGTCAAATAACATTCATTCAATTGGTATACCTTAATTCTTGTCAGACTTCTTATGCCTGACTACCTTGGAATAGAAAAGTCAAGACTAGGTAATATTTTAACTGGTACCTTGATGCCTAACCTCGTGTAAGTAAGACTAATGCATAAATATGATTGTTACAAATTTATATAACCTACCACACGAAGGGTAAACATCTCAATTGTACTGTTACAGAGTAGCCTCTGTAGCATCATAAATTGCTACTCGTTCTGAATAATTGTGTACGGACTCTCTTTATAAAATTAAAAATCTACGAATCACACAAAAATTCATTAAAGGATAGATTATTTAACAGTTCAACGTTATGTTCAATACATAGTTTGTAAACCATGCAACAAGGTACAACACACCAATAAAATACAAAAACGTCCTGCTTTGGCTAGCACTGCCAATGAATACTATCCAATATAACATGTTTGATATCGCCGGATTCAGGACTTGCAAGAAAAGATAGCATGGTGGCACCACCAATTTCCGGTTCCTGATGACACATATTGATCAATAAGGGGTGTCAGAGGAACTGAGCCTCAAGGTAGTCCCACCTACAAGGCTACAACAGATACAATTCCAAGTGGTCCATCTGTAATTTACACATTTACTTCGTGTATCATGGTCATCCCTCTTCCTGACACTCACCAGTTCTTTGTCCTCTTGAGTCTTAGGAATTAGGGTACACTCCACTACGATACACCCCAGATATTCATGCTTGTGTTTATCATATTTGTTCTTCAGATCTAACTTCAGTTCTCTCGGTCTGTAAAGGCACATAGATTATAATATATCCTGGATATTCTGGGACTATTTGACTCTGCGGAAAACCCTATACATGTAAATATTTGTCAACAAAGTTAAAGCTAAGGGGCCCTCCATAATGGTCAACATTTTCATCTATGTCCAAAATGACTATAAATTTTTACCCCCCCCCCCGTTTATGGCCATCATCAACAATTTTCTGGACTTATTGCAAATACAGACACTCAACCTCATACAATATGACCGAAATGCTTAGACAAGGAGTATATACAGTTTTCGTTGTCTAAGCTTAAAAAAGTAAATTTATTCTTGTATAATTATTAAGCAAATAAAGGGGACAAACAAACTATAAAACTTTACTTTGATATTCATTCATTATAGGGCATTTGAAATGGTAGACCTTATAAATACGTGTAGCATCTTCTCTCCATTCTTCTTGCATTTTTCCTTTCTTCTTGAAAAGTTCTTTGCATAACCTGGCTTGATGTATGCTGGCGTACAAAGGTATATGCATTTGATACATGATCATACAATGATTTAGGATTTTTTATCATGCATCTGGGATTTTTGGCGATTATATTCAGCTGTGCTAATTCGGTCTCGGTGAGCTCCATGGCTGGATCTGCACATATCTGTTCCAGCTGACTGAAAGGGGATTACATCAAGGGGCTGATGGGAAGAAAGGGTTAAAATGCAAAGTAACACCTGGTGGCAGGTTGAAATTTAACAGGGGAACTGAAAATGTTGTAGAAAATCGACATTTTTTTAGGGTTGAAAGTTATGGTCAGCTGGCTCTGACCCGCTGCCCCCCCCCCTCGACATTTTGAACATAGATGAAAATGTTGACAATTACGAACGGCCCCTAATATACACGCATAATCGTCATTTTTGAAACTCCAGGAAGCACAGAATTGTATTTCTCATTCCGACGACAGCAATCATACAAGTGTTTTGCTGTGTAGACGGAGGGAGGAATTATAATTGTTTGCATGTTGAGCTGAATGGGCAACACAGTGATAATCCCGATCTCCAAAACAGATTTACATTTATTTAAAAAAATGGTGTCTCTCTAAGGGATACAGGGCCTTTCAGGTCAGGCCCATTTGGTAAACCCTGTCCACGTTAGAACAACCATGAGTCGACATTAATTCTGCACTCTTTGCCGGTCAGAAAAAAAAATGTTTACCGTGGGTTTTTGGTACGTCGTCAGAGTTCTTATTTCAATTAAAAAGGTTGGTAAAGGGTAATACAAGCAGAAAAGGTTAACGACACAGCCAACAAATCCTCACTTTGCAATTTCAAGTTGCTGCAGATCTACTTCGGCCCATCCCATGCGATCATCGCTCGTTTTACGATCATAGTCGTACACTTTGACTTCAATAGGCTCATAGACGTTCTCGATTGGTAGAGAGAAGTGTTCGTTCCATTTGGGGTTCAGGTCCTTAAAAACAGTGCGACTCTTGTGATATTCCTTCCCTCCTATTTTAAACCTGACGTATGGGTCGCTCGTTCCTTTAAATATACATCCCAAACAGTCAATGTCACCATATCTTTTCATACAATGTTAGATAAAGCTGAGACTTTTACCTGACCATACAGAACTCCTGATCATAAAGCAGCTTGTAATGAGACAATTTTCCTTTGAAAAAAAAATCTCTCCGTATCGCTCATCAGCGAAAAAGAAATGTTCGTCATTCTGTTATTACAGTGATATTTTAAAGTATATACTTTTTTTATGTTCGGAACCAGCGGGACTCGAACTTGCAATCTTTGGCACCAGTCGCCTAGCTGAGATGGGATAGGCACATATCAACTCGACTATCCAACATACCAATTCAGCAAATATTTTACTCAAAACCGCTTATTTTTGTGTAGACTCGTCTTTCGTGCATGAGAAAAGAAAAAAAACAAAAACAACTAACAATTTCTTCGGTAGAAGGTAAGGTCAAACAGCTACTATGCTCTACAAATTTGTTATACTTCGGACCATCTTACGTGTCCCCTTTAATTAGACACCTTTTGCGTGATATCACTTTGAATAATATAAATTGATTTAACCGTCTAGGGACCTGGTCAACAGCTTCTCTGGTGCATCCTGGGACAAACATCTGCTCCCAAAGAGCAACGACATATAAAGTGTTGAGCAATCGCCTATAGCACTCTTGATGGAAAAAAAGCATACGACATTTATGACACTGGATCACTTCTCGTCAGGTTTTTTTGAGATAAGCTGCATGCAAATACATCACCGTCATGTTTCTCACAGTTAATTGGCTTAAAAAAAACTGGTAAGTTATCATATAAATGGCAATGTGCTAAGGATTACAGATTACCTTGTACAGTAAAACAAAATCGCGTGAAATGAAGTGCAGAATTGTCAGATTGTTTTACCGGTCAAGTTGGAAGCCGCCAAGGTAAAAATTTGTCTCCCGTTTTGTTTACCCGTTACATTTAAGATTTACACCTACATGTGACTGATCATCTAGTGGTGTATAGTTTCTGGGGACTGGGGCTATCAGTACCCATTTAAGTGACCAATATGTACAGTTTTAGTCTTGACTACATCAAAGATACCATAATGATCATTGACTGAAAATCAGTGTCAAAAATACAGATTGTGGTATTCGCCAGAGGGCAAACTAATATACTCGTGTTTCCGCACATGGAAATGACAACATGGAGGCCATCCAAGAGTACACATACCTATAGAAACCAAATTCAACTATAATGATAGCTATAATAACTGTGACAAAAAAGAAAGAAAAGAAAAAAGAGAAAATTGCATCATCAGGCTAGCAAAGCAAGTCACGGTGTATTAAAAACATGTTGAAATCTCAGGCTGCTTGCAGACAGCCAAATACAACAATTTGCCAGTACGACATAACCTGCCCGTATGGCTCCGAAGCGCGGTGACCTTTGCAGAGTAGTATTGTGAACGGCCCGCAGTCAGCGTTTTACAAATATGTGATAGCAGTTAAAAAACACTCCCAAGTTGTATGGTCTATGAAGAACCAGGTAAATGCCCAGTGGATTTTAAGATGCAATGTAGCGTGCTTGTGTACTGGGCTTAAATCACGTAACCTTTCAAACATAACCTATAGCCAGCTGTATGTTGATATCATAAGTTCTCTAGCTCTTAATAGATATTATGTGTCTAAACTGGTTGAGGTTATACGTAAGGTTAGCAGTGTCCTTCACAGACTGTTACATATAACCCTTGAGTTATATTTTTAGTGAGATAAAGTATAAGTTTTCTGAAAGCTAACAAATAGAAAATTCTGTTAATTACAATTTAATAATATTAGTGTATGGCAATGTTTGCAAAACAATTACACAAAAGATCATTATACTTTACCGCAATATTGATTCAGTTAATTCAACTTTGAAGTTAGAGGCCGCAAATCTGCAGTTAACTTGCGTTTATCTAAACTTTAACATTTATAACTGTTGTGCTACCACTGCTTCTAAGAAACATTAGCAAAGTTCCACAACATGAATCTTTAGTCTGTATGCTTTCTAAAATGTGTAATTTACTGTGCTTTTTAAGTAAATTTACAGTGTTAAGAACAGAAAAAGACCAGTCAGCACTGACATCACTGATAACCCAACGTATTTCCTCAAATGACTTAAACATAACTGATACTTGAACAGACCAGAAGTAAATGGATAGTGGTTTTAAAATGCAGTTCAACTTAGAGGACCAATGCAAGCATTAATGGCACTCTCAGGTACTGGAACAGGAAAGGTACACCAATTGTTGGATCTTAACGGTTAATTTTCGTAGTTTTGAGATAATGATTGATTTGTCAAAATGTCATGCTCCGAGAGTCTAATTTTAGAAGTAGAAGCCCTCAGGTCCCAGTTGCAAGGCTACAATAGGACGATGTACCAAGACAGAACAGGATAGGTAATATGTGCTTTCCGGAAGTGAGTGAAATAAACGGTTGTTTTTTTTAAACACGAACAAAAGACTGTTACATGAAACAGCTAAATGTCATAAATAAAAAAATATTATGGACACTGATAACCAAACTGGATTAGTCAACTTATGGAAAGTCATTTAAACAAAAACCGGCTACTGGAGTTAATTATCAGGATGTCTACTCGGCTATGGTTTTCCTACACATTGTATATATTTATACCAAACGCTATTCTTATCACTGGATCCAGTGTAGATCTGTTTGTATGTTCCATATAATTTTGTAAAACATTTCTGGAAATTAATCAACTTTGACTCAGCTTTAATTGTGCAAAAGACTAGAAAGTTTCACCTGAAGATGTATCAGTTGTTTAACATTGATGTGCGAAACTTAATCACTGCCATCTGTTACCTCAATCTTGCCGCCCAGGAGTTCGAGCCAGGGTATTTACCTTGTTCTCGCAACTTTACGATCCTTCGTATTATAAGACGGTGTATTATCCACTTGGTAAAGCTACCTTAACAAGGTTCTCAAGTGTTCTAATTCTGTAACAGTAACATTCCTTTAGATTCGCAGCGTCCAATATTCTGTCAGATCATAAAAAAACTTGTGGGATTTACTTAAATTTTGTACTCTCTTATCTAGTGGTTATCCATCTGTGCTGATATCCCCTTTCTCATATTCGATTAAGTAAATCAAACCCGCGCGGCTTCCGTTCTTCCCTCTTTAATGACAATACTGCTTTTAATATCCTTGTGGCACTGAGTAGACACTGTTATCAGAACAATAGGTTGTGGCACCAGACGAAAAATGCCCAATACAATATGGGTTTAGGTTTCTTTGAAAAAAAAAGTACAAAAAAACCCCCAAATAATGAAGACTCTATTCTTAGAATACGCACCAGAACGGTCACGAACCGCCAGATTGTACCCCTCTTTAAGATGCACATCTAATTGGAAGAAGGAATGCGACTTCAATTCACCATGTTGCCCGGATATCTTCAACCAGAAATCATGTCAATATTCAATATCGATTTTTTTCGCCGATTGTCAAGTTTCATTTTGCTATTTCACAAAGCCAATACGCCCTACATGTGAAAGATCTTTAGGGTATAAAACTGAAAAATCCTGAATGACAACAAAATACATCACATTAACTGCTTTGATTGACTGCAGATATTTTATCCTGCGTGTCCATAGGGTCTGCTGTGTGATGTGATTAAAGGCACATCGCAACAATATAAAGCAACTTAAGAATTGTCGCAGGCCAGGACAAAAATTGAAGGATGCTCGACACTTATTTTAGAATATCGTATGAAGATCAAATGTATACATTCATGTCTGATTTTCTGGACATATAATTTTTGGAGTAGTAATTGTATTAGTAGTAGTAGTAGTAGTAGTAGTAGTAGTAGTAGTAGTAGTAGTAGTAATATAAAGTATGTATGTACGGACGTTTATATGCATTATGTACCAAACTGCATCACATATGTATGTAAAAAACCCCCTTCTTCTTTAACGCAATGTCGGTGTAAATAATTATCAAGTTGATGAATTTATCCGCGCTTTTCTGTACAGTGCTGTTAATCAGTTTCTGTAACAGTGCTATTAATCAGCAAAATTTACATCTGAAGGGGCTCCTCGTCATAGCAAAATGTTCGCTGTAGCCAGAATCATCTCGACATTCTTTTCTCTCCTTGCTATTTACTTTCTTATGTGTTATGACAAACAAACACGCATCTTTTGGGCTGTCGAATGAAATTTGATTTCAGGATAAGAAGAGCAAACCGCGGTTACTTTATGTGACAGATATTACGAACCAATTGATGTCCCGTGATGCTTTTATCCTGGATATTCCTCTCTGTCGTCTTTGCATCATCCTGAGGTCTACTTGAGTCATGATCTGCAGCCTCGGCATAATCCAAGACACTCTTTCTACCAGCGCGATCAGTGATCCCCGGGGACTGTTTTCGATGGTATGACATTTAAATTCATCGATTTTGACAATATTTACAATGACTCTTACGCATGAACTTTTTCACTTTATGATAACAAATAATTTATTCTGATCCACTGCAGCGGATTTTAACTGTGAAAGATTAATATGTTAACATGAATAAAAATGTCCTTAAGAGCCATTGCATCATAAACGTCAAGTTAAAACTTACATGCCTACGACAACATTTGACAGTTCTACTGCTTAATTTCAAGTTTGTGCTCTTGCGATTTTATAGGTCTGTGCTTTTAAATACTTCCTTCAAAATTGTTAAGCTCCCATGGGTAATGCAACATCAAGCTTATTACGGACATGTACCGTGACGTTGGCATTTCATACCTTTAGTTAAGAAATTAGACCAATTTAAATTAACAACTGTTTTGAGAGCTTCCAGGGAGGCATTTTGTGATTATCTGTGGCACCTACAAATGTCCCTAAAAAAGCAAGCCACTTGTAACCATCAATCAATACATGATTGTACATTAGACCATCCAGCCGTCCAGAAAACAACTTTGTGCTCAGAATAAGACAGTTAGTTTCCTTATATATAAAGCGGTTTTACCATCTAGTGCCATCCGTGGATAGCTATTGATTCAAGCATTCTATTCCAAGGTTTAATCTACAATTCTCATCCATATGTTTGCAAGCAACGAGACCTGTCAGTTAAAAACAAAAACAAAAAAACAAAAAGAAAACAAAACAAATAAACAAAAACAACCCCCCCCCCCAAAAAAAGCTTGAACTCTCGTCGCTGATCATTCCACCCTCATCCCTTGTCGGGTATACATTGTCCCTGCATTGAGTAACTACCCTCGGGGCAGGTCCAAAAGGGGTCACATAAAGTAGCTGGTCTAGGAACGGGGGTACAATAACGTTGAAAACATTGTGTCTAGGAACAGAAAGATGGCTGGCAGCCAACACAGACATCTTACAATAGGATATATGTGGGCTGCATCCGAAATTCCTGCATTTATGCAGGCCGAGACACACGGCGTAGTTCCTGTGCCAACTTTGAAAAAAAAATCCGTGCTCGTATAGTGGTAGTTGCACAAACAAAAGTTTCTTGATGGACAGACACAAGGCACACCCGTCCCACATGTGAATATATATATATATATATATATATATATATATATATATATATATATATATATATATATATATATATATATATATATATATATATACTGCTATAGTTGCTTTTGCAATTTGTGCCTTCATGCAAATTTTCACATATATTAATTCATAGTACTCAGTTTGAAATAAAGCCATGTAAAGATCAATTTGCAATGGGAGGTATGTAGTTTTTATCTCGTTTTGGTAAGTAACAACCAACGTCGTTGGTTAAAACGTGCTGCACGCGCCGGGTATAGCAGTCCGTATACCCGACTTGATTCCGTGTCTTCGGATAACCTCACTCTGAATCCGTGATGCCCCTCTTTACGCTTTGCAGAGAACAGTGCATCTACCTATAACGCACGACACATCCTATCCGACAGTGACCATGGCGGTTGCAAGCCGCAGGTTTCCCTCGCAATCAAGGGTGGAAATAATTTTGTCAGTTTCTTAATAATACGAGATAAAATCGTTACTCTGTAAAGGAGCCCAGTTTACAGAAATATACACCGGAGCCCAGTTTACACAAATATACACTGGTGGATATTTCTGTACCCTGGGCTCCTTCACGGAGTAGCTTATAGTATTCTGAATTCTTGCCTTCGTACGCATATACACATCGTTTCTAGTTACTGTATCGGAAAGAAATATATGCAGAAGTGTAGGAAGAGTTGTGCAAACAAGATTATGTTAACATACAGGCCCTTCAGCCAACCGAGATTGTATTTCAATGGGAAATATCTTGTCGCATCTGAAACTGCTGCCTCCATGCACATCTTGATGCCACGTGTGCTAACTGGGCCAACCTTCAAAGAAATAGCCCCGTAATGGGAGATATCGATATACTCGTTAATATGGATGGAATCACCATCACATTTTCTTTACATTTTTATGTGAGCGGTTTCGTAACTTTAAACATCAATTGAAAAACGCAGGAAATAATACAGCAGAACATTTGAGCACTTTTGGTCGGTTTCGGACGTAAAGAATAAGGCGGCTATCCCATTGATCTGTCTGAATAAGTATTATACCCTACTCGATAATACGGATAAAATCACCATCACATTTATATATAACATTTTCATGTGAGCGGTTTTGCAACTTGAAAAATCAATTGAAAAACAACTTCCCCTCAAAACATGGAAATACCAATGGATGCTAAAAGAATTAAACAGTGAAGCCCACATGTCTTTACCTATGAAACCAACGATACAAGTACCGTTGTGTAAGAATAATTAAGTGATGTAGTCCCGTTTTGAAAATTCACAAGAAGCGACAAGTTTCTGGAATGAAACATTAACAGCCTAATGACACATAATAATTTGGCTCAACTATCAAAATAATAGCACGTATATACTTGTCCAATTTGTTATTATGAAATGGGAAACAAAATTATTTGGTAACCTGCATTTTATTGGCTGCAATGATAACCCGTATTTCATTAGCTGTAACGGTAACCCGTATTGCATTGCCTCCATTGGTATCTCGGATTTCATTATAAATGTAACGATAACCTGTATTTCATAGATTGTAATGGTGTCATCATAATCTACTGCGTGATGGTATCGTGATGAACATGCAATAATCTCTTTACATTTTTCCGTGTATTAGTTAACGTAAGCAGAAAACTCACCGCCACTTTGTAATCTTGATTTTTACAAAGAGTACATTGAACAATGATATATCCCATGTGTTCGTGTTTGTGCTTGTCCGACTTTTTTTCTAGCTCCAACGTCAAGACTTCCGGCCTATGATACAACATATATAACAAGACATTGATGACCGTCACGTGGTTATATCCATTGATTTCTAATGAATTTCACAGTATGTAACTCAAACAAAACAATGCTGTGATCTTTAAGGATTTGAAATTTAAAAAAAAAATAGCTTGGGCTAATGTCAAGGACCCTATACATAAGCCAGGTATGGCTCCTTGTTTGTATGTGTCATGTCGTGGTTTAATACGATATCTTATGTAGCAGTAATTAGGTACATATCCAACCAGGTGTATTTATAAATAGCCCCTCAATATTACTTTATGAGAAAAAATACACGAATGAAAGTAATTAGATAATTCATCGCTCATTCAATCAACCTTGTTCAGTTTTAACTTCCCACATTGAAAACGGTTTTGATTTTACTTATACTCTTATGACGGTTTTGGCAGCTGGATTAATCAGAGGTAGTGTATAGACTTACCTGCGAAGCAGACGCTGTTTTTATGTTAAGGGGCCGTATTCACGAAGAGTTTAATCTGATCCTAAATTTAATCGTAAAATGAAAGTCAATGTGCCTTTCGGCCTTGATCTATTGAATCATTGGCCTAATGTTTGATCTAAACTTGCAGGATTAATTAATCTATTCTCTCCTCTGAAATATGAATTTTGGAATTAAAGTTTCCATTTTATTAAATTAATCATAGTTTAATCCAGATCAGATTTTAATCCTGAATCAAAAAGATAAAATACTGGATCAAACTAAGATTGATTTAATAAAATGAGTCTGTAAGTGCTTAAGTTAGTATTGTAGCCAAGAGCATAAATTGGCTAATCCTCGAAGTTTTAATCAAACAGTGAGCCAAGGATTAAGAAGTTAAGGGCCCAAACCACATTGATTTTAATTTTCGGATTAAAGTTAGGATCAGATCAAATTCTATGTGAATACGGCCACTGATGTTTATGGCTGGAGGTAATAAGGCCTGCTTCGCAGACATTATATAGGCATATTCGTGGTGAAAAAAAGCTGAAGTGAAAGGTCAAAGTTACAGGTGGATTTATAAGACATATGTGCATCTTTAGTCACTCTGCGGGTGAAAGAATTCTACACGGTTAGTTGGCAGAGAAAATTCTTACGTGTCTCGTTCAAGTTGGTTTAGATGAATCAGAGCCCATCCCATACGGTCATCTGTCAGCCCGCGATCGTGGTCGTACACTTTGACCTTTATGGGTTCATCTGTGCTCTCTATTGGCAAGGAGAATTTCTCGTTCCATGTGGGGTTCAGGTTTTTATAAACGATGTTACTCTTGTACCATACTTTCTTTCCAATTTTAAACTTGACATAAGGGTCACTCGTACCTTCAAATAATACAGTCAAGTCCCGTGTTACAAAACAAAATGTTTTACCTATAATTTACCCAGAATGGAATAGACTTGTGTTTCATTCCTTTCAGGAATATCGATAGTATTCAAGCATATATACGAAATACATGTTTCACCTTAAACCACGATATCAAAATTTGATTCCCCCCCCCCCCCCGTCTCCCTTTCCACTCTCGCGTGTTCCTTCGTCACGAAAGGCCGTGTTTCGATGAGAAACAGCACAAGAAAGCACATGGTCATCAAGAAGAAAAGAAGTGAAGAAACGATAGAATTGGGAGTATAAACAAAGAAACGTCTAATATGTATACACAGAATAATACAAGTGCCGTGCATCAAAAATAAAACTGAATTTAACAAAATAATTTTGTGCACGCTAAGATGCTGTAAGATTTGTTGTGCCTTGTTGCGATTAATGGCATCCATGTGAGCAGATAATAATGAAGACTGCACACTAGTATTTTGGTTCTTAATTTCACGCGCAATCTTATTTGATGATTTTTTCGCCCTTGCTTTGTGCATGGTGTTGAAATATGCAAAATTTGTAAATAAAAGACATTGCAAAATAAGAATTCACCCCCTGCATTTAAGTTTCCTAATGCATGCATAAAGAGAACGAAAAATCATGTGCGAGAATATAATGGAATCTTCCACCATCCCGCAGTGCTTCGATAGCCAGTTAAATGTCACGAATACAATTTGCGCAATCGTAAGGCATGTCACACTACAGGCTAAAAAGGTTATTCTGTGTGTTCATTTTTCATTTTGATGTCGAGCAGCCAAGGATGCCTGAAATTTAAATTTGTGGGAATTTAGTTTAATTAATTAATTAATTATTAATTAATTACTTAATTAATTTATTTATTTATTTGTTTCATTTTACTTTACTTTATCTTATTTCTTATTTTCTTGAGGATTATCTTATTTTTGTTTGCCATTTTTTTTTTAAATGTTGCATCATTGCACGAAATTAAGTATGAATTACAGAGAACTACGCAATGTGTTCCAATACCCACCACTGCGGTCTCGTACAGCCAGATCTCGCCCCTCTTTCAGAACCATTTCCAGATATAAGACGGACCCGGACGCGTCCAGTTTTGATGCATCATCTTGCAAATGTGTTCCCTAAAGGAAAGCGCTAAGTATTTAATGCATGGGCCATCACAATTAAACCGGTCAGGGAGTTTTATTGTGGCATGTAGCGGCAATCTAAAAAGGAACCCGAACAATTCACTTTGGAATCAAAATTTTTCTCTCCATAGACGATCCATCCAAAAGGGCACCAATGCCACCCTGTTTATATCCCGAATCAGACATATGTCTTGACCAGCACATTGGCCACCCTGCATAAAACAGTAAAAAAACTACCCTTCAAATTTTCGTGCAGGCTACCTTATCAGTTGCCTGCGTAGACAGACCCTTCTCACCGAGGTCTGACTGAAGGCAAAGAAAAAAAAATTAAAAAACCAGCTCGAATCCGCCGTCAATAGAAATCCACCATATGAATAGCGCCGCGGTATTGGTCTGTGTGCGAAGGCAATCTGATCAGTAATCTCGACAAAAATGTTATTGGCATTTTCGCAGTTAACAAGGTTAGGCCACCAGTTCAAAACCAGTCGTTGGTTCAAGATTACAAAAAAACATAGGCTTGAAGTTGAACACTGCCCTTGCTTCGCAAATGCAACTTTGATGCACTAAATATACATCTGATCACAGGAATTCAGCTGACATTCTGTACAGTTTTTTTTTTTATTTCAAGTAGCCGTGGAGCATGATAGATTGCAACGCGCAATCTATCATGCTCCAAATGTAGCTGTTAAAGCTTTGAAGTTTCTAAATAAAAACTGACGACAATAAATAAATGTATGCGAGACAAATTACTTACCAAATGAGTAACTGTGTTTATGTTGCTTTCGCTTTCGTTTTCTGTATCTTCATCGGTAAATCCGTGTGAGTGATGATCCATTTCCGTGGTATAAAGTGGCTCACTTTTGACATCAGCAGAACTGCTGAATCCTGCATGTTGGTCTTTCCGCCCCGTGTCCTTTAAGTCAGAATAAACTCGGTACATGGTAATAACCGAGGAACACATCATTTGTAGAAAATAATAATGCCCATCCGTCAAATCGAATTGATAAAACCAAATTAACGTGGGTGTTCACACTTAATGGATTTGGAGTAGCGATGCAGTTCCAAACCCAGCAGGATACTTCTGTTTTACCCAGGACCTAAATTCATGCTGATTATTTTTCTTGACGACTGTTATTTCCCTGACGTCAGCCAATGATAGCATTTAAGAACCTTACGTTCAATATTAGAGACGTGGCAAACAGCACGTAAGTATACGGCAAAGAAAAGTAAACTTGAACATGGAAGGTAGAGTGTGGACAATAAGTTTTTCATCTTCATCTAAAGAACACGGGCCATTTTATCCCTCCCTTTGGCACTGTGAGTATTACTTAGAAAATATTAAAATGTTGAATTACCCCCAAATCACTTACGGGTTGGGGCTCCTCAGTTTCTTTCTCTACATTCTGCATGTGGTCAAGAGATTCGTTGCTTTCTTCTTCCATATTCTGCGAGTGATCAGGAGATCTGTTGCTTTCTTCCGCAACATTCCGCACGAGATCAGAAGACACGTTGTTGTCTTTCTCGTCATTGTGCGTGTTGTCCAGATCCGCAATGCTTTCTGTCTCCTCTTGTCGAGTGTTATCCAGAGATTGGTTTAATTCGTGCTCAGCATATTCATTGTAATCTGTGTCCCTTTTTGTCAAAGTCAATGCATCGGACTTCACAAGCTGTTCTTCGGTCCTTTCACTTTCCTGTAAATCAACAATCAAAGCCTAATTACAACCAGCTTTCCCATCACGGTGGCTTGCTGTTTTGAAATTTTAGAAAGCTGTCACAATCGCCTTGTTTTTCATCGTGCAATTTCCATAGCTATTGGAATGGCTCTGCTCCTTGCGTATCCCTCTTGATAGCTATCGGACGGCCCTATACGCCAAAACACCCAGTAGAGAGCTCTCAAAAGGGCTCACTTTACCCCCTAACCTTTAAAAGGTCATCCTATTTAACGAGTCAATAGCTTACCTAGGCGCACCCTGGGTGGCCAGGGTGCGCCTAGGGTGCGCCAAGGAAAGCTGTTGACTATTGGTGTTATCCTGGCACATGTGGCAAGTGTTTTCTGAAATTTTCATTGAAAATATTCTGAGACAGTATTAATAAAATGGATCAAGCAGACGACCTTTCAAATTACCGGTCGCTCTACACTGGTATGGCCCGGAAAGTGCAGCAGTTAATCGTTTTACTCCAAACTTCGGTTTCCTGTTTCCCCGAGTATCAGATATACGCATCAATATGTGTGTGTTCTCATTATTTATTGTTATTACCATAGTTGACAATTTTGATCACCATTGGTATTATCATCATTAGTAGTAGTAACGCTATAAATAGCACCACTGGTATCATTAACAGTACTGTGATTTTCTTCATGAAATCATTGGCAAATTCCATCATAACATCGAAGACTTCCTCCATTATCATAAGTATAGGACTGTGATAGTCCGTGCTCAGCAGACTTTGCATGCAAAGACTGAATTGGTCCTGTGAACTCATACAGATCAACGGTATTTTTTCAAATGAAAAGTGATAGAATCCGCGTTTACCGAGACATTAGCCACTATGTTAACCAGTCTCTTACCACTGGAATATTTCCGGATGAACTTAAAAACGCTAAAGTAATACCAATATATACGAAGGATGATGAAAAGATTCTAAATAACTATAGGCCTATATCTCTACTTCCACCTCTTTCGAAAGTTTTTTTAAAAAGTGGTCTATCGTCAACTCTATGACCATTTTGCATCACACCATATTTTTACAGAAGTCAACATGGCTTCAAACAGCTTCATAGTACTGAAACAGTCACTTTAGAATTTGTTGATAGAATATATAAGATTCTTGATAAAGGTGAAATACCCATAACAAATCTATCTAAACCTATCTAAAGCTTTCGATACTTTGGATCATGAAATTCTCTTGTACAAATTAAAATATTATGGTGTTTCGGAGACACCTCTAAAATGGTTTAAAAGCTATTTGACCAATAGAACCCAGTATGTTCAGCTAGATGACGTTCATTCCAAGCCATTACATATCACAACCGGTCTCCCTCAAGAATCTATCCTTGGGCCACTTCTTTTCATAATCTATGTTAATGATCTTTATCTAGCCAAAACTTTGAATCAATTCTCTATGCTGATGACACAACTCTCATAAATTCACTCTGTACTTTGAAGTTTGGACCTCAGTCAAACAACAGGAATATCTCAAAGAACATAAACTCTGAACTTAATCAGGTATATCACTGGCTTGCTGCAAACAAATTATCTCTAAACGTACCAAAAACCAAATATATGCTTTTCTACTTTCCTCAACGTAAGTTAGAAATGAATATTAATCTCAAAATAAAGGACACACAATTAGAGAGAACAAGTGAATTTGATCTCCTAGGGCTGATAATCGACGAAAAATTAAATTGGAATGCCTATATAAATAAGATTGCTAATAAAACTGCTCGCATTATAGGAATAATTAAAAGGTTACATCATCTGCTTCCTGGAAATACACTTCTTTTAATTTACAATTCTCTGTTTCTATCACATATTAATTACTCTATATTAGCTTAGGGTTATTTCTGTGATCGCATATTTAAACTTCAGAAATTAGCTAATCGCTTGATATGTTCTGCACATTATTATGCACATACTGAGCCTTTATTTAAGGACATGAAAGTTTTAAAAACGTCTGACTTCTTTAAACTTAAAGCTTTCAAATTTTACTATAGATATACCAAAAACGAACTACCTGGCTACTTTAATAACATGTTTACATGTTTTCAGCTTTACCTGTTACTCACCCATATTCGACGAGATATCGCAACACTCCTCACTATGCCACCCCCCAACATGTATCCACCGAAAAGTAATTTGGGGATAGAGTGCATACGGCACTCTATCCCCAAATTACTTTCTGATAGACCCTTACACATACCAGGAAAAGTTCACACACACTCTTTCTCTGGGTTCTCTAGATATGTTAAAACATATTATATAAACCAATATTCTGAAACTTGCTCCATTGTTGATTGCTGTGTCTGTAATAACACTTCATAATCATACCTGAAATCTTGTATATTAATGGCGGAGTTCTTTGTCTTTGATTCTTTACTGTCATGGACCAAACCTCTGTTGAAACTAGGTGTAACATACAAGTCAACTTTTCCTAGGTGGCCCTTGCGGAAGCGGATGTTTATCATCCTTAGCAGGGTCATCCTGACTGCAATTTTTGTATGGTAATTCCATTCTCACTATTATCTATCCTGTTTTTGTCATATTATATGTTTTTTGCGCAATTACCAAAATGTGTAAAAGTTTTTTCACTTCTATGTCGAATAAAATGAATCTAATCTTTTGTATAGCATTTTGTATTGTTTTTTTATTCCTTTTTTTTCACGAGAGGGATTTGTATAGGCAGAACCTATTTCCCGATAGCTTTTTTGAATAAAAATTTGTTTAAACCAATGAATCTAAATCTTAATCTGTCAGTTTGACCTTTAGAGGTCACTCAGATTAACGAAATAAAAAACATTTTCACCGCACGGTGAGAATAGTGTTTTGTCTATTTTCACCGTACGGTGATGATAAAGTTTGGTGTATTCATCGTATGGTGAGAATAGGGGCTGCTCTATTTCTACCGTACGGCGATGGTATAAAAGTCAACCAGGGAAAAATATTTTGGAAAAGCATTGTGTCATGATATTGCACACAAAGAGAATTGGAACCAACATTTGCTGAAATAATAAACAGGCCTAACTAACATCCCAGTTTCAGCATGCTTTATAATGAGATCTGTTGAGGTGTTATTTCAGCTTTTAATTATTATCTAACAGCTTTTATAGAGCAAACACTCTGTATTTTTTTATGTGAAAAGGCTAACATTTAGGTGACAAGACAAAGTAGGAACTATTTTAATATTGCCACAGATGGACAGTCTGGAACTTAAGGGTAATATAGATCTATCTCGTTATGACTTTAGTTAAGGATCGCATAAAAAAAAAAACAAACAAACAAGAAAAACCAACAGAAATAATAAACAAACAAACAAAAATTAAAAAATAAAAATAAAAAGCCACGAAGTAACGAAAAAAACTGATTGGTGGGTCGAGTAAATTTAATATGCATCAATTTGAGATGTTAGAAGGCCAAACATTTAATGGTGTCACGGTGCCAAGGAAATTGCCTTACAGTAAACCCTCAGTAACTGGGCACTTTGCTTTGGTCCCGTTTCCTATTGACTATACGATAAAGCTAGCTATCTCCCTAAAGTAAGCATTTTTCTCCAATCTTAATTTGCCTCAGTTCTATGTGATAAGCCATAGCCTATGGCATAGCCATGAATTTCCAAAAAGGTTCTTAATTTGAATTTCCAGATGGTGAAAACAGAGCCGCCTCTATCCTCACCGTGAAAATATACCAAACTGTACTATCATCACCATACAGTGAAAACTGACCAAGCCCTATCCTCACTGTACCGCGAAAATAGACAAAACTCTATCCTCACCGTACGGTGAAAATAGAAAAAACTCCTTCCAAACGCTATTCTCACCGCACGGTGAAAATAGACCCAACGCTATTCTCACCGTACGGTGAAAATAGCATCGTCCAATAAAAAAGCCCTATAGGTAATTTCCTATCAGCGTTTAATAGTCACCATGACCCTATGATCCACCAGTACCGAGATATTAGCCATTATGTCAGGTGACCTATGAATGTCACTCAAGATCAAACTTAACAACACCAACAGAAACTTAATAGATCCATGCACCCATCCAAGTACGGACGACGGACAAATGACCATCCCATTACTATATTTTTGCTGGTTACTTGTTCAGCTGACTTGTTAGTCAGCTGAGCTGATACCTGGCGCTGGCACAGTTGATTGCACTTTCCATCTTGATATGACGAAGTATCACATCTATGTTGCAGTTAAATCCCATCCTGTGCTTTATTCTTCTTCTGACAGTACAATTTGATGCATTACCCACCTGAACATTGCGATCCTTGATTGAACAATGAAGGGTACACTTCACAATGATACATCCCAAGTCTTCCTGCTTCCGTATTTTAGATTTGTCTTTGAGCATCAAAACCAGTTCTTTGGGCCTGTAAAAACAGGAAAATATTTTACAAATGATCTTTCTGTAATGCAAAATAATGATTAAAAGCGAGATATTTATAGATAAATCTATGTGGCATGTTACTTTTAGTAAAACGAGAGCAAATCTTATTAACAGTCGAGGAAGACTTTCGACATTAACGCGTTGTTAACCCAGTGAAACGTTAAGGAGCAGGCTTTGTCCACAAATAAATTAACTTGTTCTCGAGAATAAACCCTGCACTCGACCCATTTATTCACAAGTAGCAGTTCACCTGCATGCTAATCGAGGTATAGTATGGGATTGGACTGCAGAATGTCGATCGCAATCGTTTCGGTATATTTTGCGACTATTTATTGCAACTTGACTTCCCACTGCACGTTTTGACAATCAAGCATTCTCACGAAAAGTGCGTCATTCCATCGCAGTGGACAGCTATCCATCTGGACCGCTATTATGGTCTCGACTCATTTATGACAAGTGTAGGCATACAGTTACTTCAATGAAAGGTCTATTTACAAAGAATATGTATTTACCATAGTTGTCAATTCAGACCACTATAGCCTTTAGTCAAATCGGGAATTAAATTGAAAAGTTCAGAAATATCCTCACGTGTCTTGTACAAGCTGCCTCAGATCAATCAGGGCCCATCCCATGCGATCATCGCTCAGGCCACGGTCATGGTCATACACTTTGACCTTCACGGGCTCATCTATATCTTCGATTGGCAAGGAGAATTCTTCGTTCCATTTTGGGTTCAGGTTCTTGAAAATGGTGAGACTTCTGTAACGCTCTGTCCCTCCAATTTTAAACTTCACATATGGGTCACTTGTACCTTCAAAATTTTGAAACAACCAGAATGAACTTTCAAAAAAGAAAATTAAGATACATATAGTGTTGAGAAAGCCAACATATTTTTGGCTGCGCAAATTATGTATACACAGCATTTTAGCATCCACTCTGCATATCCCTAACATCTTTCTGCCCCAGTGAACTCAATGTTCATATACAGTTACGCTAAAATAGTTTATGGACTTCCGTAAAAGCATACATCTCCCAATGGCACATATCTGACGTTGTTAACTCTTTTGAGACTTTTTAAAAATCAGGATACCATTTTCACTTTTGAATGCTTAATCTGTCATAATTGTAGAAAGAAATATGACATTATCACACGAAATAAAAGACAGACAAAACATAGATACGTGTGCACGCAAGCACGTGTGTATATGTCATCATTATTAAAACGCATTTGACAGTGGCATGATGGTCTACCCAATATTTTTGGAGTTGGTATCTGCAGATACTTGTAGCAAATGTTGAGAGGAAATGTGTAGGATGCATCAAACGTCTGCATTAAATGTTTATGATGTACCACAGAGAACAACAAGAATGTGTCCCAGTTGTTACTTTCTTCAACAAAAATGAAAATCGAGAAAATTACAGAAATAGGTACAGCAAAATATACAGTATACCGGTTTTTTTTCCAAAACAATACAGAGCTCTGTTATCATCAGTATGAAAATAAAGTGCGGAACATAACGGTGAAAATTAACAGGCTGGGCGATTTTGATGTTTTGACAATATTTATTTAGCAATAATGTCACCAGAAAAAAATGTGGTTTTTATTTTAGATTTTTCTTCCAGAAATGTATATACATGTACTAACGAAAAATCACATACTTTAAAAAACAACAGAAAGTAATCCGTGTTTTGTTTTGGTTTTTTGTTTGTTTGTTTTTTTTTTTTTTTGTTTTGTATAAAAAACTATTAAACATCTTGTTAGAGAGAATGCAACCACAATGTGCTATTTTGCGGGATATGATTTTCAGCAGGACCTCCTGGATATATTAGTTAAGAAGCAATTCATAAACTGATTTTTCTGCTTGCCAAAAAAAAAAAAAAAAAAAAAAAATAATAATAATAATAATAATAAAATAAATAACAATAAAATTTAGAACTACTCCCAAATAGACATGGTCCCCTTAAAATTACGGGTGGTTCTGCAGCCTTAGTGGACAATGTTTACTTTTTGTGTAGGCCTACTACATAACAAATGGTCAATTCATTTACATTTCATCAAAATTATGCCCTTGGCCTAACAAACATTCGGCAGAAATTTAAGTGTACTAATGAAATACGGGACATTCAATAACTGTGGTGCTGCTTTGGCCCCCATCACTCAACAAATATCCATATGCACTAGCAGGAACAGCACAAATGTGCTGTTCTTGTAACAAGAGGGCTGTGTGAACAGCGCATACTCAGCTGACCTATTCATCGCAGATTCATCACACTTGTGGCTCTGTGAACTTGTGATAGGATCAATGTCACCCATGTACTGAGCAAGTCTGCCCTTTATGGAAGAACACTAACATTTACAACATCAAGCTCCCAGTTCAAGTAGTTCTCAAGTCAGAGTGAAGAGTAAAATTCATGTATGTTGTCCTGTGACCTTGGGAATGAGGTCAAGGTCCAAAAATCACTGGGCATGACCACTTGCACAAAATAAGTAGACACTTATCAAAGGTACATCCCTACCAAGTTTGACACAAATCTGGCAAAAATTATTCAAGTTATAACCATTTAAATTCTGACTTCAACACCACGTCGGGTGCAAAGTTGCAGCAATTCTGCGACACAAATTTTCTTAATTTGCACATTCACGAACCTACTCGAATAACAGCAACAACCTCTACTTGTTTAGACCAAATAATTTCTAATATACCAAATTTTATTAAAGAACCACGTGTCCTATCACCAATCTCTAATTGCGATCATTCAGTCATTGCTGCCAATGTACGTTTTCGGCGCAAAAAGGAACCTTCTTTTACTAGACAAATTTGGGAATACAAGAGAGCGGATTTCGATAAGTTTAGGGATTTCCTTGATGGAACAAACTGGGACGTTTGCTTCGAGTCTGGTAATGTCTAGTTGTGCAGTAAAATTTGGACAAAATTGTTCCTTGATGCGGCAATTCATACTATTCCAAACAAACAAATAACAGTTCGCCCCTCTGATCTTCCATGGTACAATTCTAGGCTTCGTTGTGAGAAGCGGAAGGTTTTGCGAGCTTATAAGAGGGCAAAAGATAAGAAACACGATCCACAAGCCTGGAGTGCTTATAATAATGTTCGTAATCAATACCAAGATCACCTGAAATGTGCCGAAGAAGCTCATAATAATAAACTGAGCGTTTCTTTTAACGAGCGCAAAACACAGAAATAAAGCTTGGTGGCGCACCGTCAAACAGTTTATGAACAGAAATCAATCTTTGTCTATTCCTTCTCTTATACATGAAAATCGCCATGTGACCGACAGCCTATCAAAAGCCAAAATATTCAATTCCTTTTTCTTAAGTCAGAGCAACCTTGATACTTCAAGGGCCCCAGTAATTCCAACTGTGGACCTACCCACTGTCATACTTGACTCTATTCAAATTGATCATAGCGAAGTTTTCGACATTCTTAGGAGCTTAGATATCACTAAGGCCACTGGTACAGATGGAATCAGCGCTAGACTTCTGAAGGAAGGAGCACCATCAATTTGAGTATCGTTAACCAAACTCTTTAACCTTTCTCTTAATCAGGCAACTTTTCCAAGCTTATGGAAGCAAGCCAACGTCACCCCCTTGTACAAAAAGGGCGACTCATATCTATGCAACAACTATCGTCCTATTTCCCTCTTAAGCTGTGTTGGGAAAATTATGGAGAAAGGTATTTTTAAACACGTTTTTAACTTTTTTAGGGACAACTTACTTTTATCGGCAAATCAGTCGGGATTTATACCCGGCGATTCCACTGTTAACCAACTGCTATCTTTATATCACGAATTGTGTCTTGCCATTGATCTTCAGAAGGAAGTGCGAATCGTCTTTCTCGACATTAGCAAGGCATTCGATCGTGTTTGGCATGCTGGTCTTCTTTACAAATTGGAACGTAATGGGATATCTGGGTCACTTTTGAACTGGATTCGAAATTATTTGTCTAACCGACAACAACGGGTAGTAATAAATGGTGAATCATCTGAATGGGGAACCATAAACGCTGGTGTTCCCCAGGGCTCTATTCTAGGGCCTTTATTGTTCTTGATATTTATTAACGATATAGTAGACATTGTGCGGTCGAATATTAAACTTTTTGCGGATGATACTTCTCTGTTCCTCTCCGTTGATAATCCAAATTTAACTGCAAATATGATTAACAGTGATCTCTTATCTATTGATTCCTGGTCTGATGACTGGATGGTAACATTTAATGCCCAGAAAACTGATGCTATGTTAATCTCTCGGAAAAGAGACCCGGTACATCACCCTCCGTTAGTACTCAAAGATCACCAGCTGGAACATGTGGATCAACATAAGCATTTAGGGCTTGTATTTCGGAATGGCTTAAGATGGAACGATCATATTAATACTATCGTGGCAAAGGCCACTAAACAACTAAATATTTTGAAAACACTCCAATTTCGTCTCGACAGGAAAACGTTAGAAATAATCTACACCTCCTTTATTCGACCTTTAATGGAATATGGTAATGTTGTCTGGGATGGCTGCACCCAATCAGATGCATTGAAACTGGAGAGTATTCAATTGGCTGCTGCACGTGTTATTTCTGGTGCCATGCGCACCACATCTAAAGCTAAACTATATGAAGAAACTGGTCTTTTTACATTGGCAAAACGTAGGGAAGTTAGTAAACTAATTTTAATGTACAAAATTACTAATAATCTGGTTCCCGAATATCTTAGTAGTATAATTTCCAATGAACAAAATCTTTACAGAAGGTATATAACAAGACAGGCCCCAGACTTGCCTCAATTCAGAACCAGAACTGAATTATTTGAGAATTCGTTCTTTCCTTCTACGATAAAACTATGGAACCAATTACCTCTTGATGTGAGAAACTCTACTACTCTAAGTGAATTTAAAAACAAAATGTCTTCAAATGTGCCTCGGTCACTCAAGCAAACAGAATTGTACTATGTCGGCAACAGAATTGCCGCAGTTTTGCATACAAGGCTGCGTTTGGGCCGCAGCCAATTGAATGTCCATCTATTTAATATTGGTGTCACTCAATCGCCAAACTGTCGTTGCGATCAAGGGATTGAAGACGTTTGGCATTTCTTCTTTGTTTGTCCCTATTATGCTGTTCCTCGTGATCGCCTTCATACGATAGTAACAAACTATGCCCCTTTCGGCCTTGAAACCGTTTTATATGGCGTTTCCGATGGCCCTCTCGAAATTAATAAGAAAATATTCCTGGCAGTCCAAGATTACATTCTAAAAACCAAACGTTTTCAAACCGGTGTTGTTACATGATGAATTGATTTACAATTAATCCTGCATTTGTATTATATAACTGCACTACATAATTATGAATCTTCAATGAGATGGTCGTTAATCAGCAATTTTCATTGCTTCTTTATAATGAATCGCCCCACTGTCTGTCTTGTGATTTGTGGTGTCCTTCTTTACTTTGTTGATCCAGGGCGGAGCTCTTCCTCCTGGCCGTGTCTTTTAACTGCCAGCAGTTTAGAGCTTCGCTCTGGACCCTTGACGTCTCGTTTGTCCTGTGATATTGTCCTCTTCCGACAAGAGGGGTTAATATAGGGCCTTGCCCTTCTCCCCAATTGTTTTCTTTGGAATAAAATATGTTTAAACCAACCATTACAAAAAATTATCATGTTAAACTTTCCTATTAGAACTTTTTTAAAAACACCCCCCCCCCCAAAAAAAAATCATAAAGAATAAAAAAAAATCAATGGAGCGTGACCAATTGAACACAATTGATAGAGACCCACCCAAGGTACATTGCCACTAAGTTTCAAGTGAATCTGCCTAACAGTTTCTTCCAAGTCCAAAATGTGAATTAGCATTAGAATGCCCATTGATTTACAAAGTAATCAATACGAAAGGTGCATTTACCGGGAAGTGCACGAATTGAAAAAATCGTAAAATATCAGAAATCCACAGCAGCACCACCTAGTGACCAACCTTGTTTGACTCTTCCACAAAGAACATATTCGCCAATTTTCAGCTTAATCTGAGAGATGGTTCTGAAGAAGTTGAAAATAACAAAAACGCACACACACACACACACACACACACACACACACACACACACACACACACACACAAAACAAAAATAAAAAAAATGCAGCTCCACCAGGTGAATAATTTAGAACTTATAGCCCCTATAAGTGTTCCTGTGTGATATGAAAGCAATTGGAATGAGCAGTTTTGGAGAAGATTTTTTCAAGATTGTCCCCAAAAAAGAACAAACAAACAAACAAAAATAATAAAAAAAATAAATTCAAAATTACTGGAGCAAGGCCATTTGAAGATACATGGTAGAGACCCAACCAAGGTAAATCCCCCACCAAGCTTACAGTGAATCTGGTAGACGGTTTTGGAGAAGTCGAAAATGTGAATTGTGGACGGACGGACGATGAACCATCCTGTAAGCTCAGCTGACTGACAAGTCAGTTGAGCTAAAAACTAGCGAACTGGAAATGATTTAAAACAATAGACTTGGAAATAATTAAATGTTTTCAAAGTCATAAAATCATATTCCGCACATTGAGCTTGATGTAAGAAGGAATCGTTCTCTGTTTGGAGCAAGTATTATTCACGGCTACGAATATTAGTAGCGACCTTTGGTGCCTCCAGCAATATGCCAATATCAAGGCGGTTGATTGTCATTGTTACCTGGCAACAGGGCCAAATATTTTGGCTGGAAACCAATATGCATGTCTCGTATTTACTCAAAGCCGGGGAGACAAAAGAGCATGAATTTGATGTGTTTTCACTTCTGTGATGTAAAGGTGCCAACGGCTCCACCACCTGTTCTCTGATATAAACCGTCGCCTGTTTCATACGTTTCAATGTTACATGTATAAACTCAGAACTCAAAAACTTTTTATTCGACAGTATCCCCCCCCCCCCAAAAAAAAAATTAAAATAAAAAATAATACAAGATATGTATTTAATCATAATCGATAAAACCTTATGATAAATATGTCAGGGTGACCCCAGCCAAGGATTAAGATCCGCTATCGCTGGGGCCACCAACAAGGAGTTACTTGTTTAGAGCATCTTGCAAGGAATCATTTTAACTAAAGACGAGATCAATAATCAGAAGTAATACTGTGGATACTGAAGAAAAATGAATGCTATAGATTCTATCAGCTGTTGCATACATAACAATGCGACAAAGTACATATTTCTTGATACTCATTTATATGGAATTTTTTATGTACCTTGAAAAACCATGGTATGAATGGGAGTAAATTTTGTCAGTTCTACAAAAAGGTGTAATCAGAAGTAAACACGGGATGTGACATCTTATACAATCTTTTGATCTTGTTGTATTTGGTATTTTGGAAATGACGGCTGGTTCTGTTATGTATATGCCTATGGTTATAAGAGCCGTAACAAGTATATAACTTAACACCACGGCCTGCTTGACATTTAAAAAGTGGGTCAGTGTCCTCTAAATCATGCAACATTCAACTTTCACATCATAAACATTTGCACAAATTTGGTATCGTTAGCTTTAACATTTATTTTCAGATATTGAAATATGTACGCTTCAACACTTTTTGCTCATATTTCCCACATAACTATTTATGGTACCACTGGTGTCATAATGGTTTCAGATTTGGCATCTACAATATTCCAACCGAAGTGGATTAAAAAGACACCACAGTGGGGTGGGGGTGGGGGTCCCATATTTGGTCCCACAGATCAAGTAATCCTGTGCGTGGCACCACCAATATCAAACTCGAACCTGATTTTCATTAATAGACTAAGCCCACAAAATCATGTGCAGATGCTATCGCTTTCACAAATATGAGCGATTACTCGAGCTTGGCCACCTTTCAATAGCACAGCTGAAAAGCTTGCCAATGGCCTTGAAACCGAAGGTGTGTCTTTTAAGAGAAAATTTTGATAAATGTTTGTGACAACATCTGAAATCAGTCTTTATTTGTGAAGATTTAATATCCCTTTTCATCTCTTGCAAAATGCCTTAATTAGTTTGAGACTATAAACATATCAACATGAGGAATCACCACATATGTAACACAAGAAGAATGTGACAGCCCAGTCCTCAGTTGACTCTATGCAAATACTTAGGCCACTACATGGCCCTAAAAGCTTTTGGAATTAGATCAAGGTGCCCAGCATCTGCTCCCAACACAGCCCCCATTAAAGACCATCGTCATGTGCAATATCAAAGTTGTAGCTTGAAAAATACCAAGTCAACAGTAAAATTCACAAAAATTGCTGAGCGATCATGCACATAAGGTCAAGGTCACCCATGGTGAGTATTAACTCTAGGCTTCTTGAGGTCTTTCATCATGTACAATATTAAACTCCGGACTTCCCAAAAATAGCTGGGTGACCATGGACCATAAGGTCAGGATCACTCATGCACAATCTCAACCCTACACTAGTCTTGTTGGGGAGTCTCATGTCCAATATCAAATTCAGGGTCCAAATAGTTCTCTCAAGTTATAATCCAAATTCTTAATTCCAAAGAGTGACTGTGGAACTTTTGAGAATTAATCATGGGTCACTCAATTGCAATCTGAACCTGTCCCTCATATGTGCACATATTCTGAAATTCACTGAAGTCACTTTATTACATTTTGGTCATCCGAATGCAATCCCAGCCCAGCTTTTTGCATGACCATCCTCGTGCCCAATCTAGAAGTCCCAGCTCAAACAGTTCTCAAGTTATCATTCAAAATCTGTATTCAATAAAATTGTTGCTCTGAACTTCGAACTCAGACAAAGGTTACCTGAAAATGAATATATATTAATAATTGCAGGCCCGCAGATATAACCTTGTGTCTTTTTAAAACAATAGGCATAGCGGTTTCAGAGACAATACCTTTTTAAAATTTTGCAAGAAAATTAACAAAAGAATCGCGTTTTAAGCACTTATGCACGACCAACTGAGAAAACCTTGTAAATGCCTTTACAAAGTACATGCATCACCAAGTTTGATGAAGATTTCACAAACGGATTTTGAGAAAACTATATGCATATGCGTTCACATTGGTATCACTATAGTAAGCATGCTAACATGACTGTACTCATTGATCTAAACGCATTTGATAAAGTGTCATGAATCAGGAATCAGTCTATCGCCATCTAGCGAACAACTTTCATACAGAACAAACCAAGGTAAATTTGCATCAAGTTTGAAGAAAACCAAACCAATGCATTCGACAAGAAGTTAAAGTTGCACAAAAATGCACACACAAAATGTGTTTAAAGGAGGCCCATGAGCATAGTGCTCTGCTCACCTGTCTGGGAAACACTGAGGCGAAAAGAACATCCTCTTTGCCAGTAATGTAGACAGAGACATCAATTCAAATGTTATCTATAGTTCCAATTTGCATTCCCATGTAGGCTATGAGTAGTTTTCAATGAGTTATGTTACATGAAATTATGTTGCACCATTTCAATTTTTTTCGAAGACAAGATGTATAGGCAGGCCATGAGTAGTTTCCAATGAGCTATGTTACATAAAAGATATGTTGCACCATTTCGATTTTTTTTTAAAAACAGATTTTTTGTCAAGAAAATCTTATTTTCTAGTTCAGATTTTAACTTCCTCAACCACCCCACTGAGTTTCATGCGCATCCACCAAAATTAAAGATGCTATACAGACTCTTCAAACAATTTCCACCTTTCTCCTCATAAATATATTACATAATAGTGCAGGTGGCACCGCCAGTGTTGAATTTGGCTACCGTTTTCATACCCTTGGTGAATTCCTGAAATTTATATGGGGCTAACTTGAAAACTGTGGACATCATTGGCAAGTTGCTCTCATTTATTTTTACATTAACAGTGACCTGGGATAAAAAGGTCAAGGTCATCCATATCATATAATTTATTTATGCAGGCCATGATCAGTATCATGATAAAATTTTGGCTAATTCAACTTGATCGTTTTTTGCGACTCAGAATTTTATCTCTTTCAACACATTTTGGCTCAAAACGTTTGTCAACATGCAGATGGCGCCACTAGTATCACCGTCACTCGAAATTTTGACCTCCTCCACAATCCCACCTAATTTCATAATGATCTGGTAAAAATTTCAGATGGTAGAATATTCACAAGATTTTGACTCTTATACTCCAACTGACCATTTGACCTTGACCTTCGACTCAGAATAAAACTTTTGAAACTGTGGGCCCCGCATCCAACTTTCCATACATTCCGTCTGTTTATGTGAAGTGGGTTGTAAGTTTTTGAGTTATTGATGAAAAAGGATAAACTTGACCATGCGCCAAAGTCCATGATAATTGGGTCATGGAGATCCAAAAACTAGGTCATCACGTAGAGTTTTTGTACAATGTATACAGGTGACATTTTGATCTGGAGGCTCAATTCTCCTTTGATGTCCAAGGTACACCCTATCATTACTAAATCACCACTTTGAAATTTACAGGCCTGGGCTTTAAAATTTACAGGCCTGGGCATCTAAAAATATGTTAAGGTCACTGACGTTATATTATATATCAGCAATGGCCACGATACATATAACTTATAAATTCGTACTGAACCAATTACTTCTTGAAATACACGGTACTAAATTTTATATCTTTCAGCACATTCTGGCTCAGAATTTCCGCCAAAGTACAGTTGACGCCACTAGTGTCACGTGCAAATGGGATTTTAACGTCTCCCACAATCCTACTAAATTTCGTGAAGATGCACGGAAAAGTAAGGATGCTAGAGTGGTCACAAGATTTTTACACTTTGTCCCATATATTACATAATCCTATAAGTGGCGCCACCAATATCAATTAGGACCCAGAATTCCATGCACCCTATACATGATAAGTCCTGAAAGTTGCATGGAGGTAACTTGAAAAATTTAGGACTGTATCGCGTCCACAAGCAAAGGTTAACAGACGGGCGGACGGAGTGACACACCAGTGACCGCATGAGCATATATACATATTCTATTTCCATACGCACCACAACGGTCACGAACCGCCAAATTGCGTCCCTCTACAAGAATCACGTGTAGCTGAAAGGGATGTTGTTGGATCAGCTCCAAATCGCTGCGCTGCTTGGACGTTCCCTATGGAGAAAATATATCAACATTGAAAATACAACCCTGATAGGTTACTCCCTCGGAAAATATTTTATTGTACTAAAACAATTCTCTAAACATACATATAATCCTAGCAATGAAAATCACGCGTGACATGGATACAAATGATCTTTTACTTTCTATGCCCACGACATAAACATCACTACAGTCAATACACAAAATGATGTCGAGACGTCTTTATCATATGACGTACCTGTCATTCGACTTCAAATGTGCGTGTAATATACACTCTAGATTCAAAACAACAGATAACAAAAATGCCCTCTCCACAAAAATTTACAGGTTTGAATGTTAACAAGCTAAACGTTTAGAGGTCATTCACAAAAAAAGTGATATGGGCGAAATAAATATATAAATAAATGAAGGTAAAGAGAGCCACTAGGTGGAGCGAGTCTTTGGTCTTTACGTAGCAGCGATCACAATTTTCCATGCATGCCCTTCAAAGATTTGTAATTGTTTTGGCACATAATTATGTTTAATATAGTGTCACCCTAGTTTTGCTGCGAGATTGTGTAAAACAGGCTTGAAGTCAAAGAAAATCACTGTAAGCATTTCATTTTCATTTATTGTTATTTGACTTGTCAAAATATCTGAAAAGAAACCTTAAAAACTCGCCTTCCTTCCAGAATAATGACGCAACTTCGGCTAAAATTGACATAGAGTCCCGTTCGTTCCGAACATAAAATACAGACATAAACATAGCTTCATTTAAGTCGGGTATAGTGCAGTGAACATTAGCCAAAGGCAAGTTATGCTGGCAAGCTTGAAAATAACCTAGCAGATACATATAATAAAAGCAGCAAAAAGCAAGAAACAATACAAAATACATTTGCTATGAGAACATTTAAGGTCAGGTATAAAAAAAGTCAAAAGATAAAATATAACTGAAAACATGGAAAAAATACAAAGTACGTATGAAATAAAGTCGCACCACTGAGATTATAATTGCCATGACAACATCATAGGACTTGAAAATATCTAAAAACACTTTTCGGTCATGATGATCATGATAATGATGACGATGATCTTCGTAATATTTGTAGTGTCATATACACACTTGCTAAGCCTAAGTGGACATCTGATGGGGAAATATATATGTATGCATATGTGTATATATATATATATATATATATATATATATATATATATATATATATATATATACATATATATACACATATATATATACATATACATACACACACACACACATATATATATATATATATACACACACACACAAACACACAAATATAATCCTATAAATCAGTGTTATTGAATTCTGATTCCAGAACCACATAACAAAAAGATAGGGAAAGCAAGCCATTCATCTTCAAATGGCGGTCCCACTCTTTGGTCGCTTTTTACTGCCAAAATTGTGAGACAATCTCTCTGATACCCATTAGAGATGGATTTTATGAACATTAGCTTTATGTGTTTCGGGTGAAATAGAGACACATGCAAGATTTATTCATCTATATCGAATTTCTACCGACATTTTAAAATCTAAAGTGCAGGGAGCATTTATTTTTAAAGATTTTACATCTTGGTGGCAAAGGCGGGCATACAAAACAGGCTCTTGCAACTTGTTTCCTTACATGATTTTTGAGAGTAGTCAGCTTTAATAGTTTAAGATAAAAAGTAGAGCAATCGAAAAACCTTTTTGACCGAAATTGATTAAAAGGGGGTTAAATTTATGTATGTGGCTCGTTTTACCTGACTCGTCTAGGTAAAGCGACCAATCTTCTATGTTATAGAAAGCTTGTTACAAAACATATAATGTTCACACTGTATGACTCAAAAACTAGTCTGGCAGGAAGGGGGAGTGGTTGGTCTATTATTGTAGTAAAACTAACTGATCTTTTGATTTCCTATTGAGTGTGCAGGCTTTTGAAAACAAACTGGCCCGCTTTACCTGAATTAACTCTAAATAAATAAATTGGTTCCAATAGAATGACAACATAACATCAAAGTGCAAAAGTCACCGTCTTGTCAACGTTGATGCATTAGTTATCTCACGCCCGTTTGCATACTAGCACCGTCCTCAATTAACCCTTTCTCGCCATGACAAAAATTTCCTCAATGCCTGTCTCGCGGCCCCACGAGCCCACGCGCAAACACAATATTATTTACTTTAAACATACACTATTCATCAAAGTTGACTTATGCATACACAAATACTATATTTGTGAGCTTATTGAACAATTGTGTCTGAATCATTTCCGCATTTTAATATAGAAATGTCCACTAATTTGTCTGCCATTAAATGCAGACTCGGTGCCGCTTTCTTTTGCAAGGCACCATGGCTGAACGAGCCTGCGACACCGTAGGCCACCCATGATAACTCGAAACACAAGGCAATAATGAAAAACTATATTCTTTTGGAGTTTTTTTTTGTGTGTGTGTGTGTGTGTGTTCTTTTGTTTGTTTGTTTGTTTGTTTGTTTGTTTGTTTTTTTATCAATAAAAAAAATCGGACCTGAAAAACAGCTAAGTAGGTCGCCATTCTGTGATCGACAGTCAATATTTTGTTTACTTACTAAAACAGCTGTTTCGAGGAAAACAGAATGTTCCTCAAGATAGAGGCTGGGCGCATTACCTCTTGCAACACGCAGTGGGGCACCCAGGATTTTGCTGAAGGGGGGGGGGGGGGTACAACAAATGGAAAAGTTAATAGCGAGCGTCAAAGCCTTGAAGTAATTTTAGGGGGGTCCGGGGGCATGCTCCCCCGGAAAATTTCGAAATTTGAGATGTAAAATGGTCCATTCTGGGCTTAAATAAATGTCCTTTTTAGAGAGTTTTGGTCCTTTAATCAGAGACTCACATGAGTTTTTTTTTTTAAATTTAACATTACTATTGAGAAAAAATAAGTGCATAGCTCAATTTTAGAATTCAAGTTTAACTCCAGCTCAATCATAACTCACAGATCAGAATTCAAAGTACCATTATAAAGTGCACAGCTCAATTTTAGAGTTCACGTTTGACTCCAGTTCATAATTCATAAATCAGAATGTATGTCATGCACTTTGATTGTTTAGAACAATAATCATATATTTGTGCAAGCTGATCAAAGGACTTAAGAGACACTCTAACAAGAAAGAATTACACAACATTTACATATTTCTTGGGAAACTTATCATCAATGACTTACAGTCATGATGGTTGAATCAACTTTTCACTTTCATCATACACATGTAGATACATTGCAAGGAACAATAGAATGTAACGGACAGGAAATCGAATGATGTCTGTTATAACAATTTAAAACAAACAATGCTATCATGGTATAATAGCATGTCTATGATGTGCTCATATATACAGAGAGATTGTTGATAACACACGGGCACAAGTCTGGCATCACAGGGGAATGTATACATGACGAAACTGGTAGACACAAAAGACCACACAAAATGCCTTTAGAGGAACGATTATGCGATACTTGTAATATACTAGAAGACGAATATCACTTTATAAGCGCTTGTAGAAAATATGAAAAGGAAAGAAGAAATATATATGGTGCACTAACCGATATTTTCCCAATATTTGATAATTTAGATGACTACGACAAATTTATATTCATTATTAGGCTAGACGATGTGGAAAAAATTACAATAGTTAACAAATATTTCTCCGAGACACTGAATAAGAGGGGAACATTGTGAATATGTATATTCCCCCTCTCTTTTCCCCTCTATTCTTTAGACTATGTACCCTGTGTAAACATCCACAAGTATGTACACTGATATGGCTCTCGAATATATCTATGGTAATTTATTGTTTTGTTGTGTCGCAACGGTATTTGTATCATTTTCTTTCTTCTGTCTTGTGTGTAATGTGATTTGTGGGTATATTGTGTGATATGGGTTTTTTTGGGGGGGGTTGTGTTCTTGTAACTTGTGTTTTCTATTTATATGTGTTGTATTAACATAATATCATACTTGTAATTTGATGCAGTTAATAAAGTTTATTCATGACCGTTTACAGTTCAGCCATTATTTCCGTGAGTTATCGTAACGGCAGGCCATTTATACAAGCGTACACCTAATTATAACCAGGTAGCTACTATATTAGCTCCTTGTTATAACCAAGGAAGTGCTATCCTATAGCACTTACCTGATATAACCTAACACACCAGCATAATAAGCAGAATATCCCTACATACACAGGACAGGTACTTTGTATACTCTCTCCAGGCAACTAAGCATCTTGTCCTTCAAAAAAAAAAAATCGGGAGTGGGGGGGAGGGCAATACCCCCTGTACCCCCCCCCCCCTGCGTGCGCCACTGACACGTATAGTGTTTGGCTAAACATTTATGATAAAAACCAAACAGATCGTAAACTGCTTTGATTAAACTTGCACAGGGTAGCCCGGGCAACAGACAAAGCAACCAAACATACACACGAATCAATGCCTGCAACTTTATCCACGCTGTGTTCCAATATCTGGGTCACTTGGTGTTGTAGTCCTTTTGGCCTCAAGCGAGACCCCGGACAACTGCTTCCACAATACATTCATGATTTACCAGCGGGCTCAGGCACTAATATTTATTGATGATATACATATTGAGGCATGCATGGTCACATTTTATAATGACAGGTACTGTTGAACCATGGAGGTATTGTTGGGGATACCTCCATGGTTGTTGATGCAATGACATCTGGGAAATAATCTGATATATTCAGCAAAAATGATCTTATTTGTATTCCTGGACTATGACGCATTTGCAGGACTTCCAGTAAACGTTTATCCACTATCACTTTGCACAAATTAACAGAAAATAATCATACGTTTTGTTTGTTCGTTTTTTTAAATAAATTATTTTCAACGTACAGAAACAATAGTGTAGATGACAAGATTATTGATTAGTATTTAATGTCGGTGACAAGAGCTATTGTAAATCGTGTTGTTTGTTGTAAAAACTGAATATGAATAAAGATTATCTATCTATCTATCTATCTATCTATCTATCTATCTATCTATCTATCTATCTATCTGTCTGTCTGTCTGTTTGTATGTATGTATGTCTGTTTGTCTGTCTCTCTGTCGTTTGCCCCCTGTCACTTTGAAAGTGTGACAAAACATAGCTTCTGCACATAATGTGATTGATTATAGCCTAGACTTTGCAGATATAAGAATGGCAAGACTGGCGAATGATGCAACTGTGCTCGTGATAATGTCCCTCCAACCACAGAGCCATCCGTATCATACCTCTATCTTCCAATCGACCACTGCCACACCACTTACATAATACAGTATCTGCATATAAAATGTACATAAATGGTGCTCCATTTTGCTTGTTCACTCTCTCGACTCAAGTTAGTTTTGCAATTCAGTTCAGTTCAATGCGTTTCTTGAAACTTTTGTTACTTAACTTCATCTTGTTACAAAAACGCGATTTGCAATAAACATCAACGTTCATTATGATATTTAGTCAATCAGGGCCCCACAATACTAGATTATAATGTTATATTTACGCACTTAGCCCTTGGCCATCAAACAGCCTATGCTTGTTCATCCCCTTGACTAAAGTGTGACTGGTTTTTTGGTATTTAAGGATGAATGTAAAATGTTGATCATAACCCTGATATGCAAGGTATATATGTACGTACCGTGGCCATCCCAGCGGGGCCGGGTCACTGTAAAAAGCAACTATCAACAACTATGCGAAAAATGTGCAGTCACGATTGCTTCGTCGTCAACAGATTATTCAATGCACGTGTCATCAGCTTCTGTGTCCCAGAAAACTTTGTGAGTTCTCCGTATGCTTCGCTGACTGTCCTCACTGTAACCCAGTTTTTTAAAGATGGCTGTTGGCTGTGTTTTGATGGGATCTGTTGTACATTTAAACTTTGCTGCGCTACGCCAATGAATTCTTCAGCACAGATCACACGTCAGACGAGTCGAACCAAGCATATTCCTTCATTGGGTCAGAACTTGTGAATGCACAACCCGGATAGAATGCAAGAAATTGGTTACAATGGATATTATATGCCTGCTCATGCTAAATTTAGGTATTTGTTTACAAACTGATATGACGAAGCTTTGAAGGGACTGTCACAGAATATACAAAATTACTCCCTCAAGCATACAGATGCCACCTGGCATACGCCTCTGCTCTTTAAGTTTATTCACTCAGCGGTATATTTACATTCGTATATCACAATATTGGTACATCTATGGACTTATACAACATTCTCCATCATTTATTAATAATTAAATGTGTGTATATTACGATATTTTGCTTACAAAATTAATTTGGTTCGTTTATGCTTAGACTAGGAAATAGTATTCACTAGTCTCAGGTTTACGTAACCATGATAGTCGTGACTTAGAGTGATCGAAGGCTTAGTCTACGAACAAAAAGTATCTGGTGGAATGGAAATTCTGACTTTGGTTAATTGAAAGGAATTTGAGCAATACCTGTTGGAAATTTAATATGTATTCAGCTGAATATACAACCCAATATAAAAATTGTGGTGCGCTGGAGTTACATTCTCATTGGATTACCGTTATATACTAGTATAATTTGAATAACAGGTGGCATTGTATTTGTTTCTATTTTCTTATGAATTGCGTATTTTCCTTAATTTTGACATCTCCCAAAACTGTCACTTAGATTGCGCTGAAACTTGGGTGGAAATATAGCGTGTGGAAGGGTCAGACAAAGTTGTTCACTAGGTTGTAATGCTTTTTGTTTCTGACTTTCGTTTTCAGTGGAGATTACTATGGTAATTCACATTTTGGACATCTTTTCCAAAACTGTTACCCAGATTCACTTAAAACTTAGAGAGAATGTTCCTTATGTGGGTCCCTACCAAGCTTTTTTTAAATTGTCATGCTCAAGTAGTTTTGGTGTTTTAATTAATTGTTTGTTAATTTTTAACCCTGCTGACTTGTCAGTCAGCAGAACGTACGTTATCCGTTTTTTAGTCAGTCTGTAAACTTGATAGGTGACTAAGGTCTTCGACTTCTCAAAAGTCGTTGAATGGAAAGTTTCGATTTTGAAGTGACGAGGCTATAAAGTCAACGACTAACCTATTCCTGCTGAGTGAAGAAGAGACCTGTACTGTACGGGTATCAAAAGCTTTTAGTTTTGACCCCTTCCTATTGTATAGAATACTCGTCTGTGCCTCTTTTTGGTTGCTTTCTACAAAAGTTATGAACAGATTATTTTTTAAGTACCACTTAAACCAAGTACGCAACTGCCCTTTCATACCATATAACTCTTCCTTGATCTCTTAGTTATACGACTGCCCTCAAGCCTGTTTTTAATTGCCATGCAGCTAACCAGACTGAACAGCGCCCCTGGGCCATGTCTAGAGGTAAGAGTGTCACATCGTTCGTGAGCTTCTAGGGGCACTGGCATCTATACAAAAAGTTAATCTTATGTTGTACACTCAATAAGCATTTTCACATTTGTATTCTAAATTCCTTATCCTGCCAACTGTGTTTCAACCCTGGAATTCTTAAGCTTGGCGCAAACGCACGTTTCCAGTAGTTGCGTCAGCCAAAATAATGTCCGAGCGTAGAGAACACAGCCTATCTTTAATTCCTTAATTTCAAAAATCTAAAAATAACAATTGAAAAAAAAAAAAATGAACAGATGATGTGGTGCAAATGTGCTGTTGATGTAGTGACTCGCATTCCCGGGGAGGGAATGAATTCTCATAGGCGATCAATGTACAGCCAGGTGCCGTTGTAGAGGCGATGGGGGTTTGGGAAGGGGGGGGGGGGGAGCGGTAGTATGTTTTCCTCATCAAAGTCGCGTGGTGTAGTTCTGAGCTCATCTTCTTAAGATCATGTTCTTGCCAGTTTGGTTAAAGCAAGCAAAATCACATGCACACACACACACAAACGCACGCACCCCCACATATGTATGTATTCCGTTTTTTTTCCATAATCATATTCAGTGTAATAATTTGGCTGCAACAGATACTAAGACCTATATGTTTTGTTGATATTCATGTCCTATTTGTATTGGTTCTTCCATTACAGTCGTTAAAACAAAACAAAATTAAAAAAAAAACTCACAAACAAAAGAATACAAAATAATAAAAATAAAAAAACTTTCTGAGTGATAACGAGGGACATAAACATTTTACCACTTCAGGGACCCTGGAATCACTATTACATTCCATATTGCATCCGACCCCCCCCCCCCCCCCCCCTGCCTACTTTTGTAGTTTTTGAGTGTTGAAAATGTGATTGTCACGCCACATGGGATAATTCGAGGCATTTTGTACATTACACTAATTTAATCCTTGTGGTTGTGGCTATCTGTCTCTGTTTCACAACTTGATGGATTTTGTAGAGAGTGAACTTTGAAAAGACGACACTTTCGTCATGGTAACATTTTGTTCAGGAATTTTAATCCTTTCATTCCCTCTGAAATCGGCCAAAATGGCTGATGGTCAAATTTGATCTGCTTCCGATGTTTTTGGCAAATTCAACATTTCTGGAAAAAAAATCAGTCAAAATTGTAAAGAGTACTGTCGGAATATCATGCCCCAGTTCAACAGAATTTTCGTTGTCATAGGCTCGACGTTTTGTGCCCAACTCATCCCAATAAAGGCAGTTGGCATGACATAGTCGTACATACTATTCCATCAGCGAACCTTTTGCAACAAAGTACGTGCTTTACCTGTTTTATCATTCATTACATTCTTTAAGGTCCTGGCAGTAAAATCACGTATTTAGAACAGTATGTAAAGCATTCTGCAAATCTGTCACACACTATTGTTATTAATTGATACAGTGGTCTCTGTCTTGAGAGACCACGCCAAGGAGAGACCACCTAGCTTCAAAGATCCCTTTTCACCAGGTCCCTTCGCTCCTTTCAGAGTTATTTTTAAAAAAGAAAAAGACAACATGTTTTGTCTATAGGACTGTACTTTCATTTTTTTTTTATTTTAACCTTAGTGTACATAATCCAAAATTATCAAAATTATAATGCCTCTTGTATTGTTCACATCACTATCACGTGCGTTAACAGCACCATCTATTTGAATTCAAAGTAAAACGAATCTGAACACTAATATAATAGTAAATGTACAAGGTAAACTCATAATATTACTTAAAATTTTTCTGTCACATTTATGTGGTAAAGTTTGACGACCGTCGAGCCATCAATGCCATCAGTAAAACATTCTGACAAACGCTTATCAGTATATCATACGAACTCATTGAATACACAGGACCAAATACTGTATTAATGTTTCCCTTAATGCAAATAACACATGCAAGTCAAAATAATGTGGTCACAATAATACAAAATGGCAGTAACTGCAGAGGTGACAGTTTTATCACATAGGCTACTTAAAGTACATCTGGCAGATATCTGACAAGCGCCCAGGAGTACCATCAGTTTATCAGTCAACACTATATCTTATGACACCATATACTTTAGTACTTATATAGGCCTAGGCCCATGTAAAGTAGCTAGCCCTCCTTCATGCTGCATCGGTCACATTAAAATCCATGCACTACAATTTGTTAAGTATCAGGTGGTGACTCCTTTATCATACAGTCACATTTATCTGCTCGTTGCAGATAAAAATAACACACGAACGACAGGGTAGCTGCTGACACGATCCCAAAATAAACTCCTGGAGAAAAAAGTTTTCTCCCATAGTAACCCATGTGGAAACACAATCGTTCCCAACATAAGTGTGGAACGATTTTACGACCGAAATGAAATAAAAGAGAGAATCCTATTGCTTGTTGTTTTGTTTGTAAGCCAATCAGATTACGCAAGATATAAAAGAGTAGCTGAAACTATAGTGAAAGTTCTTTCTTGAGTGACGTACCTTAGCAACGCAATGTTGAAGGTGAACAAAATGGAGTCGAAACGGCTGCTGCAAACATACTAAATCAAGTAGGTTTTTGACAAAAACATAGGATTTAACGCTCTATGGAGAAACAAAATTCCACATATAAAACACTCGTTTCAAACCGTTCACTACTCGCTAAAGGCTCGCAGTGAACGCTTTTAAAACTCGTACTGTCCAAATCCATTCCCCATGATACGGCCATGTGGAATTCTATAATATATCCCTACCACCTTACGTTACTGCCTTTGGCAAAATTCAATTTAAATTATCGGCAATGCAAGGCCTCTGATTAGGCCATGCCTTCGATCTTTTTTTTTTTTTTTTTTCTAAGGCAGGGTGGATGTACCCTCCTCGGCCCAACCCCAAAGATGCGCCCATGAGGTAAATGTCACCCACGTGCAATCTCGAACCATGGAGCTACTATCTGATAGTAGGTCCATGCTCGAACTGACCTTTGCAAAGAATTGTCATGACGCGTACGCGTACGCGTAGTACCATCATTATGTATATACATCAAAGTCCTAGCTCAAGGAATTATATCAAGTTATCGAATGAAAAAGAAAATGACACTGTGACATTGAGGTTGGTGACGGTCACCATAGGTGCAAGGTATAGTCCTTGCCCAAATGGTGCTGAAGTTACTAAGTCAATAGTAAAAATTAACTAAAGCGCCCTAGAAGCTTAAAAATTAGGTCGTTACTCACGTGAAACTTCACCCAAGCCCTTTTGAGATACATCATCGTATTTCAAAGTCCCAACTTAAATACTTTTTGAGGCATTAGCTGAAGTCAAAACTCATATTACAGTAGCCCCGTGACCATGGGAATTAGATCAAGGTAATCCACGTATAGTTTCTCCTGAGTCCTTATATAGAGAACCATAATCAAGTGTAGTATGAAAGTCTCACCTCAAATAGTTCTCGAGTTATTATCCTAAAATAAATTCATAATGAAAATGCAGTTCTTCTACAGGACCGTTATCATGCCCGATTTCAAAGACCTATATCAAATAATTCTTGAGTTATCACCTGAAAGTATATAAATTAAAATATGACATGTCACCTTGGGAATTAGGTCAATGTCATCAACATGAATATATTAAAAAATAAGAGGGCCTTGGTTACTCTGTCTCTAATTGTTTGAAACAACTGACCTCGCCATTTTAGAATATATGCCTATAAAGGGAATTTTGGAGAGAACCTGGTCCCCGATTTTGGAGAAATTTTCATACACATACACCTACACCAGTAGGCTTATTCCTAGACTATTGTGTAATTTCAAAACTTCTTTAAAAGTTAATAAATAACCACGAAACCATCCAATCAAAAGCTTGCATTTACACCAGTATCCACATAGTAACAAATGTTAATATAAATATTATTGATGTGTGACAATTGTATAATTTCCAACATTTCGTTAAAAGTCACGAAATAAGTGCAGTGTCACCAACTGAATAAATGTCCTGCAGACGGAGTCATGGTACCTTCCTCCCCTACCATAGTTTAAGGTAAAGCAGTCAGAGGCATTTGAAACAACGAAAATTACTAAAACGCAGAAAAAGTCACAATTTTAATCGTGTATTCATCTGTTATTTATTGAGATCTAGAGTTATATAGAAGGGTTCCTATCCAATTTTGCAGCAATTGACCAAGTTGATGTAAAAAGAAGGCTTTTCTATTTTCTTACAAAATGAACACATAAAATCACTATATTGTGATCAATTGAACACACTTGGTACAAACACTCCCCCTCCCCCTCCCCTCCCCACCCCACTCCACCCTACCCCACCCCACCCCCCAAGGTACATCTGAACAAGTATGAAGTGGATTTGTTCAAGGGTTTCAGAGACAACTGGGTATACACGCATGTACACTAGTATTCCTATACCCTCTTTGCATACATGTACTCTGTCCATTATTATTTAATTTCAAAACTTGTCAATAATTAGAAACGACAGCAGCGCAGCCTGGCGGGCACTTTTGGGGAGACCAAGAGGTGCTATCCTTGCATCAAGTTTGAATAGAACATAACCAACGATTTGGGAGATGTCGAAAACTATTAAAACACACACACACACACACACACACACACACACACACACACACATAATCATACTTAAATATATGTTAATCACAGTGTCGCCTTTTCAACAAATTAGAAGTATCTCCATGCAATTTTAAATAAGAATTCAGATAATAATTTTTTGAAGATTTTCCACAAGATTGTCAGCTAAGACAGTGTTTGCTCGCATCATTCTGACAGCTCTCTTGAAGCGCCTTCAGAATTCTTAATGGCTCAAAGTGAGTCTGTTTAGGAGGCAACTCTAAAAATTAACCCCTCATATCATTCAAATATATAAATATCACTGGAGTATGATAATTTGAAAACCTTTGATGAAGTCCCTCCCAAGGTACATCTATTATAAACGGCTTAGTGTGGGATTTCTTTGCTTTTGGAATGTTCACGTGTAAAATGAAATAAAATGGCAGAGTCAAAACAATCCTGTGAATAGGCTGTGCAGTCAACCTCAGGTCGACATGATACCACCACTGTTAACTCTCGCAAGTAAGTGTTTGCCTCATGAATAATTAATACATAACATAGTACTTATCACAACTTCTATCCAATGAAAATGCACACAATCCCCTCCTTCTCTAATTCTGTAGAAGTGTCCTTTAGGTCGCGCCCTAATAAAGTCGTGACCCTGCCAAATATGGCCACGAAGCTGGACCAGAGCTTGGCTGTACATTCCAATAGCTGCACGGAAGGTTGGATTTTTTAAACTGTAAAATATCCTCAGCTAGTTTGGTGAGAGTTCGTTCAGTGATTTCAGAGAAGCTGGAAATGGAAATTCTTCACAAACATTGACAGAAGGACGGACAGACAAAGAGAACAGATTCTCTGATAATCTCATCTGACAGACAAGTCAACTGAGCTAAAACAAAAACAGAACAAGAGGACTGTGACAGTCCTGTGCTCAGCTAAGTTGCCGTATGACCTTGGAAATGAGGTCAAGGTCACTGACCTATTCTGAATCTAACTTTCATAGAGGGCCATCCCCATGTGCAAGATCAAAGTCACAGTACAAATAGTTCTCAGGTTATCACGCGACCAGTAAAATCCATGTTACTGGCCCTGTGACCTTGAGAATGAGGTCAAGGTCACTAATGTACAGTCTCAATCTTTGCTAAATAGAGGACCACCAACAAGTTCAACATCAAAGTCCTACCTTCCACAGTTCTCAAGTTACAAAGTGAAAAGTAAAATTCACGTAAGTGTCTGGGTGCCAGTGACCTTGGGAATGAGGTTAAGGTTACCCATGTACTCTCTAAGTCTGGCCTTTGCTCAAGACAGCCATCATTTTCAATATCAAGGTCCAAGTTCAAATAGCTCTCATTTTGTCAGGTGAACAGTAAAATTTGAGCAAGTGGCCCTATGACCTTGAGGTCAAGGTCACTCATCTACTGTCTAAGTCTGGCCCTTATTAAGGACAACTAGCATGTGCAAGATGAATGTCCTACCCTTAATAGTTCTCAAGTTACCATATAAACAGTGAATTTCATGCACCTCACCCTGTGACCTTGGAAATGAGGTCAAGATCACTCACCTACTGTACATGTATCACCCTCTTACCCAGAAGTGTCCCTATGCAATTTCAAAGGAATTGGCTGGGTATATACAAGGATGATGACTTTTGAAGATTTGGCCAAAAAATGAACAGAAATAAATCATTAAAAAATCCAAAAATCATGAAAATGTGACCATTTGAACAAACTTGGTAGACACCCACCCTAGGAACACCCCCACCAAGTTTGAAGTGAATCTAGCTGATACTTTCTCAGAAGAAGTAAAAAATTGTCAATTAGCATTGCAAACCCTGATGACTTTGCAATGCCCATTGACTTGCATGGTAATCAAGAGGCATGTAAAATCAACAAGAAAAATTCATTAAAAAAAACCCCAAAACCACTGGACCATGACCGATTTGAATAAATTTGGTAGAGACCCACCCAAGACACATCCCCACCAAGTTTGAAGTGAATCTGGCTAACGGTTTATAGATGAAGTCGAAAATGTTAACTACCGTAGCAACTCCCATTGACTTACATAGTAAACAATAGGAATGTATGCATTGACTAACAATTACCGGAATTGAAAAATTCGTTAAAAATCAAGGATCCACAAGAAAGCCACCTGGTGAACAACCTTGTGTGACAAAAATTCATAAAAAATAGAAAAAAAATCGCAGCGCCACCTATTGAACAACTTAAGGTCTGGAGGTCCCCAGAAGTGCCCCTATTCAATTTCAAAGTAATTGGCTAAGCGGTTTGGGAGAAGAAGATTTTTTTAAGATTTCCCGCCAAAATGAACGAAGTAATTCATTAAAAATAAAAAAGTCACTGGACCATGACCATTTGAATAAATTTGGTGGAGACCCAGGCTAACGGCTCTGGAGATCAGGTTGAAAATGTGAATTACCATTGCAATTCCCATTAACTTACATAGTAAACAATAGGAATGTATGCATTGACCAACAATTACCCAAATTGAAAAATTCGTTAAAAATCAGGGCTCCATAGCAACGCCACCTGGTGAACAACCTTGTGTGACCCTTCCACAAAGAACATATCCACCAAGTTTCAGCACAATCTGAGAGATGGTTTTGGAGAAGAAGTCGAAAATAGCAAAATCCCACAAAAATCCATAATATATATATCTATATATATATATATGAAAATTGAAGCGCCATCTGTTGAACAAATTATGGTTTAGAGGTCCCCAGAAGTGTCCCTATACAACTTCAAAGTAATTAGCCAAGCGATTTCGGAGAAAAAGATTTTTTAAGATTTCCTCCCAAAATGAACAAAATAATTCATTAAAAATTCAAAAATCACTGGACCATGACGACTTGATAAATTTGGTAGAGACCTACGCAAGACACATCCCCACCAAGTTTGAAGTGAATCTGGATAACGGTTCTGGAGATGAGGTCGAAAATGTGAATTACCATTGCAATTCCTATTGACTTACATAGTAATCAATAGGAAAGCTGCATTAACCGACAATTACCAAAATTAACGTCTGGAGGTCCCCAAAAGTGTCCGTATAGAATTTCAAAGTAATTGGCTAAGCGGTTTCTTCGGAGAAGATTTTTCAAGATTTCATCCAAAAATGAACAAAAAAATCATTAGAAATCCAAAAATGACTGAACCGTGACCATTTGAACAAACCTGGTAGAAACCCACCCAAGGTACATTGCCACCACCTTTGAAGTCAATCTGGATGATGGCTTTGGAGAAGTGAAAAATGTGAGTTAGCATTAGAATGTCCATTGACTAACATAGTAATCAATAGGAAAGCTGCATTGACCGACAAGTACCCGAATTGAAAAAATCGGGAAAAATCAGGAATCCACAGCAGTGCCACCTAGTACACAACTTTGTTTTGTTTGACCCTTGTACAAGGAATATATCCACCAAGTTTGAGCTTAATCTGAGTGACGGTTCTGGAGAAGAAGTCGAAAATAGCAAAAACACACAAAAAATCATAAAAAATAGAAAAAATCGCAGCGCCACCTGGTGAAAAAATTAAGAACAAGGAGTTCCCGGGAGTGTCAATGTGGGATATCAAAGCAATTGGGTGAGGGGTTTCGGAGACGATTTTCTAAGATTTGCCCCCCAAAAAGAACAAAAATTCATTAGAAAAAATCCAAAAATCAATAGAGCGTGACCGTTTGAACAAACTTGGTAGAGACCTACCCAAGGCATAACCCCACCAAGTTTGAAGTGAATCTGGCTGACGGTTTTGGAGAATAAGTCGAAAATGTGAATTGTGGACGAACGACAGACCCTCACAAAAGCTCAGCTTACTGACAGGTCAGCTGAGCTAAAAACTGCTGTTCGAAGAGCCGAAAACCGTGACCTTTCAAGTGTTTGTAGACATACACAATAGCCACTGTTATCACAAAATAATGCTTCAGATTCGATGGGTTGTACAGAGATAAGTCTTCAACAAGTCCTCATTGACATGCAGGGGCTGGTATCTTGTCAATCACAAACTGTACTACCTGGTAGACACATGCATGAGCAAATGTTTAGTATCCTATTTTCATGTACTTATGGTATACATAAAAGTTGTCTTACAGGATGCATTGGAATATAAACGTTAGTCATCTGTCATATGACTCCATACGTAGCCAAATATAATTAATTTAATTCTATAATAACATGCAAAAATCTGTAGTAACAGTATATGTGTCCAGATCTAGCTGACTGTCAGGTATTAAAAAATGCTGAAAACATTTTTCAAATGTTGGTTCGGGTATCAAATATGTAATTCATCGCAAGCACCACTTATACGATTCCCTTTTTGAAAATAAACAAGCAGATTACGCAGCTAGTGCTGGCTTAGCTTACTTTGCATGTTAAAGACCCAGGTGGCCCTGTAACCATGCAAGTTAGATCGAGAATACCCACGTGAAGTCTCAAGATCCCTTGCAGAGGAACATCAAAATGCGCAATCTCCAAGTGCCAGTTCAAATAACTCAAGTTGTTACATTGAAATTAAATTGACAAGAGAAACATTATGTCATTATGTCATCTTTATGCAATTCCTACTAATTTCTTGTAAATCACCATGTATAATTTCATAAACCAAGCTCAAATAGTTTTTGTGTTATCTTCCAAAAATTATTTAACTAAACTTGTTCCGGAAACCAGATATTATGTCAATGTCACCAATATGAAAAGGTTAAGAACTACGAACCTCCCACAGTGATTCTGTGCATAGCCCTGCTATTTCACAGATTTTCTTTCCCTAAAAATGAACTAAAAAACACACTTAAGATTTGAACAAGAGAACTGTGACAGTCCTGTGCTCATTTGACTGGATGTACAGACTGAGGAGGTCATGTGACCATTGGAATGATATCAAGGTCACCTTTGTTTAAAATGATCATCTCTCTTTGCAATTCACCCATACAGTTTCGGAGTTGTCATTTTTAAACAAACAATGATAGGATGTCAGTTTGACCCTTCAAGTCCAATAAAGCTCAAAATTAACAACCCCAAAAGAAACCCCACTGGTGCTTCCTATTTGTGTTTAACAGTAACCATGGGCCTAGGATCCACCATTAATAATACATAAGACAAATGACAGTCTGACCTTTCAAAGTAACTAAAGAGATAAAAATTTACATCCAAAGAAATCTCCATAGGTGCTTTCCTATCAATAATTAACCATGACTGGGCCTGGGGTCCACCATTACCGAGATATGGACCAATATGTTAGTTTGACCTTTCTAGGTGACTGGTCACTCGACATCAAAATTAACAACACAAAAACAAATCCCACAGGTACTTTCCTTTTAGTGTTTATGAGTAACCTTGGGCCTAGGATCCACCATTACTGAATTACAAGCCGATATGTCAAATTTGCAGCTATCCTTATTGTAACTTTGCAAACATGTGCATGTGCCATTATCGATTTTCCTTAATTTAGATAATCCATACAAAATCAGAAAATCACAGCAACACTATGCAGTGAACAATTTTGGTGAAGATCGAGTCCGGGTATATTTTCACTTTTTACGTGTTAATGGACCCCAACATACAGTTTGGAAGTTGGCAAGAAAGACGAAAACGCACTTAAGTTTTTGAAACATAGAAAAAAATAATGGAGTACCACCTGGTGAACCGTCAAGGTCTACAGGTCCCCAGAGGTGTCCCTTTGCAATTTTAAATCAATTGATCAAGCGGTTTTGCAGACGAAGATTTTTTAAACGTTTTACCAAAACCCGAAAAATCGTAAAAAATAACTAAATCACTGGAGCATAACTGTTTGAACAAACTTGGTAGAGACCCACCGAGGCACATCCCTACTAAGTTTGCAGAGAATCTCGCTGAGGGTTTTGGAGGAGAGGTCGAAATATGTGAATTACCATTACAATCCGCCTTGACTTGCATGGAAATCAATAGGAATATATACATGAAACAACAAGTACCTTGGGCGCATGATTAGCGGAGCTGCAACACGCTCCCAATTTACCTCTGCGGCCCGGGGTTCAATTCACGACCGGGGCTGCAAGTGGAAAGAGCTCCTACCACTCTGACTGTGCACGGTGGTTTTCTCCGAGTCATTCGGTTTCCTCCACCAAACAGCTGGGTAGCAAAGTATACGCCAAAATCTGTGCCACAGAGAGTGAGTAATATAGCCTTGGCCTGCTACGTAATCCATAATATAGGTCTAAACTGAAGTACCTAAATTAAAAACTTCTCCAAAAACAGGGATATTGAGTACCACGCCCATGCGAATAGCTTTGATTGACCCTCCCATAAGTAACATTTCCACCAAGTTCAGCACAACTGTGAGTGACTGTTTCAGACAAGAAGTCAAAAAATACTCACACACACACACACACACACACACACACACACACACACACACACACACACACACACACACAAATCTCATTGAATAAATAAATAAAAATTAGAGAAAAAAACAGTAAAAACTGCCTGTTGAACAAATTGGGGTCTTTGTATCACCAGAAGTGTCCTCATGCAATTTCGAAGTAATAGGCAAGGGCAACAATAAAAGGTTCAAGAACTGCCTAAACGAGGGCACTGTAGTCAGTGGAAGGCCCAGGGTTGTGTATTCCCATTACTTTATATTGTAATTTGCAACTTAATAACTTGAAAACTACTGCACATAGAAACAACAAATTTCAGACAGTAAATTTAGATGCATAACTTAATACCTCACAAAAATCATATATCTACAGCGACAAAAGGGACTAGTTTATTTCAGATTGCTTTAACATACAAACTAATGGGAATACAGAGCTCTAGCCCTCCAAATGTTTGTGTGTTCAGTTGTGTATTGGGGCAAATACACACCTTAGAGCTAATTCTGATCTTTCCTATTGGCTGAGTGGTATCAGACATCATTTTTAAAGATTTCACTTAAACATAAACATATATATTATGAGGTCCATTCATCCAAGGTCACCTAAGCAGAGGACTGTGGCAGTCCTCTGCTTAGCTGCCTTGGATGAATGGACCTATGGCCTTTGAAATTCTATCAAGATCACCTTTATATAAAACCATCATCACTGTTTGTAATTTCAAAGTCTTCGCCCATTTATGGTGCTGGGGTCATCATTTTTTAGACGAAAAGTGACAGAATCCATCATAACCAAGGTGTAAGCTACTGTGTTAGTTTGACATTTCAAGGTCAAAATCAACAACACCAACATAAACCCCATAAGCAATTCCTTAATAGTGTTAAATAGTACCCAGGCCAAGGATCAACCATCACCGAGATCCAAGTTCACATGTCAGTAAGACCTTCCAAGGTCACTCAAGGGCCAAATTAACAATACCAAAAGAAACCCATAGGTCTTTTCTTATCAGTGTCGAATAGTAGTCATGGCCCAGGGATCCGCTGTTAACGATATGACAATATGTTGCATTTCCTTCTGTCTTGTATAATAATAAGGTGAACCTGTACACGTACATGTAACTGACCAGTAATTCCCATTTTCAAAAATTTGTGAAAAATCAGGAAATGCTACCAACGCATTGCAGTGAACAATTTTGAGTAGATCAAGCCCAGGTAATTCCGACCTAGTCTGAAGAAAAACCAGAATTGATTTGGGAGAAGTTAAAAATACTGAAAACACACAGGCGCCCATGCAAAAAGTAGAAACAAAATGCAGCGCCATCTCTCGTACAAAAGGAAACTGTACAAGCCGCTAGAAGTTGGTTAATGCAATTTAAAAGCAATTAGCCAAACATCAATTTGCAAAACAATTTCGGGAGAAGATTTTTCTGAAAGATTTTACCCAAACAAGAAGGCCATGGTGGTCCTGTTCTCTGCTGACCGTCTTATGAAGGAAAAAATGGTATACATCTGTAACAATTGACAGTACGTAAAACAAGATTACGTTGAACACTCTCTTTCGCCTCGGGAAAATGTTTGAAAGAAAATACAGAAATAAACATCATTATAGAGACTGATACTGGATGTATGCCATTTTGCATGGAAAAAATATACATGGGAAATTGCTATGCCGGATACTATGATGATAATGGGTAACTTACCATTGTATAGTCACCCAGTAGAGTGTGATCGAATGGTGCGTGACAAAAGACATTATATTACATATTACTTGATTAGTAAAATACATTTGAATAATCATATTGTATGTTGCCCAATTAGTGAACAAAATCAGGATTGGTGTTGGGCTGCAAAATCAAGATGACGATTGCTCGCACACACACACACACACACACACACACACACACACACACACACACACACACACACACACACACATATATATATATATATATATATATATATATATATATATATATATATATATATATAATTCTATTACAAAACAACTGTGTACATGACTTGCCAAAAATGGAGAAATGTATATAAAAAGACTATTGCGAAATAATGTGCTATGAAAGATTTTGTAATCATGTGGTTACCAGTTTGTGCATGGTCTGACCAAACCGAGACAGATGAAGCAATGGAAACTTAGATCAAGAATTTGAGCAATCTTTGGTTGTTGGTCCGCATAGGTGTTGTTGACAAGCAAGTATTTGTGACATATATTGCCTTTTTGCTTGACTGTTCTCCCTCAGATCAAAGTTGCAAGTTCTACACATTTCCACAGGTTTTCCAAGGCTTCCCATTTGTTTATTTTTTTTAGTTCTGTCTTTAATAATGTCACAGGGCATCCTGAATGTGCATTATGGAACATAGTAAATTCAAAGATTCTTCAGGCATCACATATACTGGTGTGAAACAGAATTTTAGTCTTGAGTCTGATTGCTACCCTCCCATTTGTGATACAACTGGACAATCTTGGTTGAATGCTACATAGTGTACCTGATTGAAAATCTTTGGAGCGCTGGCGTCAACTACAATTTCTCCACTTTGATCACCCTTTGTGAACAGTTTTAGCAGCTGCAGGTCTGAGTTGAAATTGAGCACGCATTACCGATTTCTTCCAACATTAAATGTACGTTTGATTGCAATTATTGGAGTCCAGTGTTAAATTGAAATGCTACAACTTGCGTCCACTTTTCATTGAATCCGGCAATGTCACAAACCAATATATTGAAGTTGGAATTACACCTCTATCTTTAATAAATTTCAAGATATTCAAGATTTAAATTTTGTGTTCGCCTAATTTGCATAAATTGAAATACTACAACTTCCGTTGCATAAATATTTCATTCGCTATGTTGTGCTGTGGGTTGTGTTCTCCGACTCATAGTTATAATGGAGGTAGAGTGTGTTTATAATGTTCAAGATTCATAAATATCAAAACAAAAAACAAAAAAACGATGTAGGTCTACTTTCTTCTTTTGCTGTAAACTCAGCTGACTGACAAGTCACAGAACCAGTAAGTAACATACCTACCTTGTCTCTTTTTATCTTTGGCACAAGTGATAAAATTTGAGTTTACGTGGTTTGACCTATAGGTTTTGGAAAAACTAAAGTCGGTAGTTAATGAAGAATATTTCAAAGGTTGAGAAGACCAGTTTAAAACCACCAGTTGCCTTTCATGGGTGACTGCCTATCTCAAGTCAGGAATGAAATTTGTTTCTTCACATTGGTATTGCAAGATGAATGTTGATATTTTGGTAACTATTGAATCTCTTTGCTGTCATTGTTGGGTTGAAACTTATGAATATGTGTAATGTTTTTCTGGACTATTTCATTGAATACTGTTGTATCTCAAACCTACACATTGAAATTGTTGAAATTGGAATGGCACCTGTATCTGTAATAGTTTTAAATTTTTGAATGCCCGAATTTGCATAATTTTGAACACATTGTTTATACAAAACTAGGTACACGTCATCTTCATTTCTGGCTTACGCAGTGGATGAGTTTAAGATGAAACAAAACTTGAATGGAAAGAAAGAAAGATAGGAAAGATTGAAACAAGTAAAGAACATTGGGAAAAACAATACATCTGTGTTTACACAGAGACATAAAAATCATGAAAAATAGAAAAATAATTAGGTCATCGTCTTCGCAAACTTGGAAGAGGTCTATCTGGGGAATATACACGTGTAACATCAACGCATTCCATGCAACCGTTTTTACGATGATTCAATGATGAACTGACATGTAAACCACGTGTAATGGCAAATTGGACACGTCGCCAATGTGTGGCATCATCAAGATAGCCTCTGTTTAGTTAGTGTGTTTATGTTTAGCAGGTACCTTATAAATCATTAAAAAAGACGAACTATACTTCCTGGCCACAGAACTTTTTTCTTTGGGATACATAAGTTGCCTGTTTCCATTAATGTTCAATTTCAACTAGTTTGTTCTCCGACCAATAAAAAAAATTAGAGACACCTAGCACCATTCATGATCCAGGTACTTTTATACTGAAACCCATACATGCAAACCCCTCACCAAACCCCCATCCACCGAACATCCAAACGTATTTGCTGGGTCCACAAAAGAGAGGTTCATTGTATGGAGTCCTGTCTTGATGCAGGCAATGTAAATAGGTTAGGGATAGTTCAACATTATCATCATTTTTTGATTAGTACTTAGGATACTAAATTTCATGACCCCCCTCCCTCCCCCAAATTAGTACTTTAAAAATGATGATTTTCCCCCCAAATCATAGCAAAATTGCACAAAACAGGCCAAAAATTGACCATCATTTTCCATATCCTGTGAAAGTGTACAGACCCATTTAACCCCCTCCCCCCTTGCGTACTGTAAGTACTAATTCAAAAATGATGAAAATGTTGAACCATCCCTTAACTGCTTGTGCAGCGTGCCTCCTCACAAAGCAAGCCCCTCACACCGCACAGCTGGGTCACATACCGCCGGTCACCTCACACCAGCATGCTTCACATACAATGCATCTGTGACGGTGAGCAGTGCTCCGTGTCCCAAATGTTGACCGGGATGTTGACATGCTACAGCTTCGGGAAAAGATATACGTCCTGACCATTTGTATGTCCATTAGTTGAATGAATTTGATCTTTTTATAAAAATCTGAAAGGACTCTGTACAGACTTGCTGGGAAAGTCGAAATATTCTGATAAAATTTCACGCAATATTGTTCAGCCGTTCTGGAGAAGAAACCCGAAAAGCAAACTAGAAAAGAAGGTTTTCTTCAAAGCAAATCTGTCTGTGTGCCTTCAAAAGTTGTAAATATTAAATACTACAACTTTTATCTTTTGGCACTTCACATTACATTAAACTTATGGCTGGGTGCAAATTTCAAAGTCCAAATGACCCTGACCTTTGACCTTTACAGGTCACATGTTGGGTAATTTATATATATACATATTTCTGTAAATTGTTCCTTGTATTGTACTGTGTTGAGCATTATAGTTGTAGGTAGTTTAGACTTGTGCCTTTAGATGGCGCCATGGAATTTACTATGTAACTGTTGGCCCCTAGAGGGTGGAAATGGTTAAATAAAGAACTTGAACTTGAACATGTAAATTACACAGTGTCACAATACCCACAATTTAGGCCCAACATGAACCAAATAGGATGAAAATTGCCCAAGTTATGGCAAGATGAAACTTTCAAAGGGCCAAATGACCTTGACCTTTGCCCTTTTGAGGTTACATGTTCTCACAAATATGTGCAGTGTTGCAATCCTACAATTTGAGTCCAAAATGATTAGAATTGCATGAAAATTGGCCAAATTATGGCTGGATGAAACTTTCAAAGGTCAAAATGACGTTGACCTTTGACCTTTAGGGGTCACATGTAAGTTTAAAAAATGTGCAGTGTTACAATAACTACAATCTGAGCCCAACACGATCAAAATTGGATAAAAATTGACAAAGTTATGGCTAGAAGAAAGCCACCATCGAAAATGGCCTTGGACCTTGAAATGACCTCTACCTGAAGTGAATCTTGACCTTAAAATTGACATTTTCGCCTAAAATTGACCTTTGACCTTGACATTTGAGGTGACTTTTGCCTTGCTATGATCAAATTCCTATACATTTGGAACCACATCTACTATACTATATAAGATATTGAAGATTTAAAACTTTTATTAGCCCTCATTTGCATGATTTTAAAAAGCATGAGCTCTCATTATGAAAAGCCGAGACTCCATCTATAGAAGTATTATTGTGCCAAGTTTAGAGTTTCTGCGTAAAATACTTTTCAAATGAAATGTCGGGCAAATTTGCCTGTAAATAAATAGAATAAATAACTAGAAAAGAAGATTTGCTTCAAAGCAAATCTGTCTGTGTGCCTTCGAAAGTTGTAAATATGAAATGCTACAACCTTTATCCTTGGTGCTTGACATTATATTAAGATTATGGCTGGATGCAAATTTCAAAGTCCAAATGACCTTGACCTTTGATCTTTACAGGTCACATATAAATTGCACAGTGTTACAATACCCACAATTTAAGCCCAAGATTAACCAAATCGGATGAAAATTGACCAAGTTATGGCAAGATGAAACTTTCAAAGGGCCAAATGACCTTGACCTTTGCACTTTTGAGGTTACATGTTCTTATTGCAATGTTGCAAATCCTACAATTTGAGTCCAAAATCATTAGAATTTGATGAAAATTGGGCAAATTATAATTGGATGAAACTTTCAAAGGTTCAAATGACGTTGACCTTTGACCTTTAGAAGTCACATGTAAATTTCAAAATGTGCAGTGTTACAATAGCTACAATTTGAGCCCAACATTATCAAAATTGGATAAAAATTGACAAAGTTATGGCAAAAAGAAAGCCACCATCGAAAGTGGCCTTTAACCTTGAAATGACCTTTGACCTTGACATCACCTCTACCTGAAGTGAACCTTGACCTCAAAAATGACATTTTGGTCTAAAATTGACCTGTGAACTTGACATGACCTTTGACCTTGATATGACCTTGACATTTGAGATGACCCTTACCTTGCTATGATCGAACTCCTATACACTTGGAACCACATCTACTATAGTATAGAAGATATTGAAGATTTAAAACTTTAATTAGCACTCATTTGCATAATTTTGAAAAGCATGACCTCTCATTATAAAAAGGCCAGACTTCATCTATCGAAATATAATTGTGCCAAGTTTAGAGTTTCTACGTGTAATACTTTTCAAATGAAATGTTGGACAAATCTGCCGGCAAAGAAAGAAAGAAAGAAAGAATTCCTAGAAAAACAGTATGTCTGTGTTGGCACACAGACATAAATAAGTAAGTAAGTAAATATATAAAGAAAAAAAGAAAGAAAGAAAGAATTCATACAAAACAATATGTCTGTGTTGGCACACAGACATAAATAGCCTTAGCACACAAGGCTTCATTGCAGTAGGAAAAATGGCAGGGCCACCTGGAGGCCAAACTGTAAACTACGTGACCCCAAGTGACACTGTATGCAATATTTAAGCAAATGGCTAAGCAGTTCTTGAGAAGAAGAAAGTTTCATGTTTCAAATAAATTCGACTTTAAATTCATTAAAAAGAAAAATGATTGCATTATCGTCTCTTTCGCAAACTTGGTAGAGGACCATCTGCAAAACATCCATGTGCAAAATCAAAACATTCCATTCAACGACTTTTTGAGCAGTCGAAGACCTTAGTCACCTATCAAATTTACAGACTGACGCAAGCGCATAACATACGTTCTGCTGACTGACAAGTCAGCAGGGCTTAAAAATTAACGAACAATTAATTAAAACACCAAAACTACTGGAGCATGACCATTTGAAAAAGCTTGGTATGCCCACCTTAGGAACATTCTCTCTAAGTCTGAAGTGAATCTGGCTTACAGTTTTGGAAAAGATGTCCAAAATGTGACCAATCTTCACTGCAAACAAAAGTCGGAGATAAAAAGCATTACAACGTAGTGAACAACTTTGTTTGACCCTTCCACACGCTATGTATCCACCAAGTTTTAGCGCAATCTTAGTGACAGTTTGGGAGAAGTCAGAAACAGAAAAAACACGCAATTAATAAGAAAAAAATGCAATGCCACCTGTCTAACAACTTAAGGTCCAGCTGTCCACAGAATGTTCCAATGCAATTTGAAAACAATTGGCGAAGGGGGGGGGGGGGTACTGTACACCATATAGGCACCCCTTGTCAGAGAATGCATGATTAATGCATCATCGTCTCCTTCACAGTTTTGGTGAAGGTCCACCTGGGCAACATCTATGAGTAAAAGCAAAGTATTTCATAAAACAATTTTCACAATATACTGCAATACATGCACTGCACTTCTGTTACCGGTATGTACCTATCCACTTGTAGTACTTACTTTCACATGGTCCCAAAGTTTGATATCCTTTAATTTCGTCAAACTTAACATAATCCCGTCATATTCAAAATCTTGCATCCTCTTCAGTCAGATTATATTCTGATGAAATTTCAACCGTTTTGGAGAAGTCGAAAGTACCCTCAACATACAAAACTTCATGGCAAAAATACACCACCAACATCATGGCCAAAATGTGAACTACGTGATCCCCACTGAAACCGTTTGCAATATCAAAGCAACAGGTTCAGGAGTATCTTAGAAGAGAAAGGTCTATTTTTTTCCAAAAATAAAATACAATTAAAAAAAAAACAGAAAAATTATCGTATTATCTATCATCTCCTTCACAAAGCTGACAGAAACCCCCATGGAGAACATCTGCGCTGCTGACATATAATTGATTACCATCACCAAAAATGTATTTCTTGAAATTCATCCCCCCCCCCATGACCCTGAGGAATTAGTCAAGGTCGTCCATATGAACCAACATCCAACTTCCACGTGAACCCATATTTGTGGTACATTTGGCATCGTTCCCCTTATTTTTTATCATCATTTTGAATTTAGTATCATTTCCGGATATGCATTCCGTCCGTGACCTGAAGAAAGTAGGTCAAGGTCATCCGTATTATGAAACGCCGAGCTGTTTTATATGATACACATTTGTGGTATATTGGTATTTTTAGCCTTCTAATTTCTCAAAATGCCTAATTTAGTGTCCTTATTACGTCCTTAATGACCTGGAAAAATAGGTCAAGGTCACCTCAAAATTTTGCAAAATTTGATCATTGGGCTAATGCAAGTTTTTTGTAAAATTAAAAGTTCCATCTTAATTTATAATCAGAAGAATTAAGTTAATATGCCTAGAATGCTAGTTCCACTTATTACCACCAGTGACGCCACAATGATTCCACGCATCATAGACTTTTGGCTGCATGATATTCTTGTAATGGTTTATATTCAATGTGTTTTGAACACATTTTGGTTCATAGCTTTCATAATACTGCAGGTGACAACGCCAAATTTCAATGCACTTTCATCTGGATTGACATTCCTGCCAAGTTTCGTGAAGATTCGTTAAAAACTCTTTAAAAATAGCATTCTCAAAATTTTCACATCTTGGCCAATATATTACATAATACTATATAGGTGGTACCACTAATTTCGAACTTGTCCTAGACTCTCATATACTTGATAAGTACTGAGAGTTATATATGGATAACTTGAAACCTGTAGACTGTATCACATCCACAAGCAAAAAGTTTATGGACGAACAGACTGATAGACAGACAGACGTGAGCGATGGCACAAGTTCTGCGACCTATGGTGACATGAGTGATCGCCTGAGATCTGTGACCTAGCGACCTATGGTCAGCAAAACTAAAAAATCGTAACGCCATCTGTAAAACAAATTATGGTCTGGAGGTCCTCAGAAGTGTTCCAATGCAATTTCGAAGCAATTGGCCGAGTGGTTTTGGGAGATTTTTTTTCAATTTTGCTTAAAAAGTTACAAAAATTAAAAACCACAAAATATTAAAAAATCTGCAAATCAATGGAGCATGACCATATGAATAAATCTGGTAAAGAATCGCCCACTGTAGATTCCCACCAAGTTTCAAGAGGATCTGGCTTAGTTTCTGAAAAGGGAAAATGTGAAATGTGGCCGCCGATGGTTGGACGGACGCCGACCACTGACCATTTTGTAAGCTCAGATGACTGACGAGTCAGCTAAACTAAAAATAAAAAATAACAAATATCAATTGTGGACCCTGACAGATGGACAGACGACGACCCATTACATAAGCTATAAGCTGACTGATACGTCGGCCAAGTTAAAAACTCTGTGACGACCCATCACATACATGTTCGTTAAACTGACTGAGAAGTCGGCTGAGTTAAAAACTCTGTGAAGTGTGCCCGAGTTAACATACTGAGAAGTCGACCGAGTTAAAAACTCGGTGACGATACATCACATATTAAAGTTAAGCTGACTGAGAAATCTCTGTAAACTGTGCCCCGTCGAGTTGACATACTTTATAGTGCATGATTTCAACCCTGTGTTAAACATCTGGAAACAGCAGCACACTCAATAAACAAATTTGCCACTGGTGGAGACAACAGACATTTCTACCAAATTTGACGAGAATCCAGACAACCGTTTTTGATAAGTTGGAGATTACACATGCACACACAAACCTGGAGACGAAATACAACAGAAAATTCAACACAATTTGCTGAATGGATGAAAGTCTTGGGTTGTTCAGAAGTGTTTATTTAAAACGTTGAAGCAATCGGCCATGGAGCTTCAAAAAAGCAGATCAGAAAAACGATTTTTCGGTGAAAATGAACAAAAACCAGAAAAGAAGATTTGCTTGACAGCAAATCTGTCTGGGTGCCTTCAAAACGAGAACAGTTTGAAATGCTACACTTTGCCATTGTTCAACATAAACTATTTTTGTGTATTACGCTAATTTTCATAAACTACAATGCAACAACTGTGGTCCTTGGTTTACTGGATGTGGCCATGTCACAAATTTATAAAGTGAAGTTTGAATGACACTACTATCTGTAATAGTTTTGAGGTAATTCAAGACTTTAATTTTGTGCATTTGCCTAATTTGCATAAGTTAAAAGCCTGCAACTTTGGTTTATGGTTCATTGGATGCGGATATGTCACATACCTACAAATATAAGTTGGAATGGCACCTCTATGTATAATAGTTTTGAAGTTATTAAAAGATTTAAATTTCTTGTATTAATCTTATTTGCATAAATTAAAATTGTACAATTTTGGATCATGTTTTCATGGTTCATTGGATGCAGCATGTCACAAACCCATAAATTGAAGTTGGAATGGCACCTCCATTTATAATAGTTTTGAAGCTATTCAAGATTTAAATTTTGCATATTCGCCTAATTTTTGCATTAACTAAAATCCTATAACTTTGGTTCATAGTTCATTGGATGCATCTTTGCCACAAACCTACAAATTGAAGTTGGAATGGCATCTCTGTCTATAACAGTTTTGAAGATACTTAACTTCTAAATTTTTTAAAGTTCCTTATTAGCATAATATGAAATTCTACAACTTTCATATACTGTCCATTATATTGGCGGGTTTCACAAACCTATATGTGCCCATTAAAATTTTGTGTCTAAAGTCAGATAGTCAACTTCCCTACTAGCTCTGTTACCATGCCAAGTTTAAACATTGTAGCTTGCACAGTGTCTGAGAAAAGCTCCTGCCAAATTATGTAGTGGAGAGAAGGAAAGAATGAGAGAAAGAGAAGAAAGAAAGAAAGAAAGAAAGAAAGAAAGAAAGAAAGAAAGAAAGAAAGAAAGAAAGAAAGAAAGAAAGAAAGAAAGAAAGAAAGAAAGAAAGAAAACAGTATGTCTGAATTGGCACCCAGACATGTATGGGGTGGGGGGAGGGATAGGGAAGAGGGAAAGAGAGATCCCAGTCATCACCTCTTTCAAATTTTTATAGCAGAATAATTTATCACATGTAGGTCCCTGTTCAAGGTGATGCCTGTTTAGCAGACCCAGGGTCCTTGACAACTGGACAGGCACCCAGAGCCACCATCCACATACAAAAATGGCATGACAGTTATCCAAGCAAGAAAATGTTGTGACCAATGTGCCTCCCATCTTCCTACACACACGGCTGCCCAAACATGCATGTCCAGTGATTATGGCAGACCCCATGGGACCGAGCTAAGAGCACTGTGGGCAGGCTTGCATATTCAGTGGACCCTGTCTAAAACCTGACCTTCAGCCAATCAGTGGTGAGCAGGACTGTTATGTAGCCACACTGGACCCAAACATGGGGTTCCCTTAACAGGGTTTGCATGGTGATTATGAGCTTTTTTACACAAAAAGTATTGAATGATGCATATGGTTGTTCCATTAAATATTTTTGTTAGGCCTATACATTTTGGAAAAGAACTAGTGTCTGCAGTTAATGATGAATATTTCTAAGGTTGAGAGGACCGGTTTAAAACCACCAGTTGCCTTTTATGGGTGACTGCCTGTCTCAAGTCAGGAGTGAAATTTGTTTCTTCACATTGGTATTGGAAGAGAAATGTTGATGCTTTGGCAAGTCTGGAATCTCTTTGCTGTCATTGTTGGGTTTGGAATTAATGAATATGGATCATGTTTTTCTGTACTATTCAACATGTGAATCTGACTTGACATCATATATACTTCATGATTACAGCGTAAATTAGTTTGTGTCAATGTAACAAATCATTTTATATTCAACACTATGTGTCCTTTTTTTCCCCTTTCCACAAGCATATATTCAGACAATTAACATGACAAAAAAGTTTCAAACTTGCCCCCATTTAGTTGCAGTTTCTAGAACTTTTGTTCACTGTCCATTGACAGATGTCTCAAACCTACATGTACAAGTTAGAATTTTGTGCTTATCTCCAATAGATTGGAAGATATGAAGCTTTTAAAATTTGAATTGCCACTAATTTGCATAATTTGAAACATCATGACTATTCCAAGTCAGGTGCCTAATTTCACTGGTAGGTCAGTCACCATGGCAAGTTTGGTGGTTTTCCAATTAGTAGGGTCCGAGAAAAACTCCGGACAACTCTGGTCGTAAAGAAGAAAGAAAGAAAGAAAGAAAGAAAGAAAGAAAGAAAGAAAGAAAGAAAGCAAGAAAGAAAGAAAGAAGGAAAGAAGGAAAGAAGGAAAGAAAAAAGAATTCTTAGAAAAACAAAATGTCTGGGTTGGCACCCAGACATGATTCCATTTGAAAAAGCCAGTGGTGTTGGAGAAAATTAATTTTCATGCCTTTACACAATTAGTTGAGTGGCATTGTATCTGGCAACGGATTTTGAAAAGTTGAAAATGTAATATGTGGATAGACAATCGCCTATCCTACATGCACAGCTGATTGGCAAGCCAGTTTGGTAAAACGGAGGCAACCCAGCTTGGTCCTCACAAAGGTTTTAAATATTTGAGCGCACGCAGCTACATGGAAACAGTTCGCCACAATCTCAGTACTTTATATGACCTTTCACCACCAGGTACAGAGACTTAAAATGTCGCTAGTGCAGACCATACAAAATTTGCCACATGTAATTCAACATTTCAAATCGATACGCATGACCGATTTGTATTTTGGTGCCAGATTGTAATACGAGCTTGTCTCTGTTATTAGTGTATTTCATGTTCGGAACGAGCGGGACTCGAACCTGCAACCTTTAATGGGCACCAGTCGCCTGGCTGAAATGGGAAACGCACAAATCCACTCGACTAAATCCCCATTCCTAAAAAAGAAAGGTTCAGTGGAGCCTCAGCAATGGAGGTAGTTATGTGCGAGTGCCATATCAACACGGTGATGCAGTATATTTACTGAGTCGGCATTTATTTCCATAATCGCGGACTTAAATCCACCAGCAATAAGGAAATGCCGAAAATACATATTTCATGTTCAGAACGAGCGGGACTCGAACCTGCAACCTTTGGCACCAGTCGCCTGGCTGAAATGGGAAACGCACATATCCACTTGACCAAATCCCCATTCCTGAAAAAAAGAATGGTTCAATGGAGGTAGTTATGTGAGAGTGCCATATCAACACGGTCATGAAGTATATTGATTTGTTTCATTTTACTAACTAAAAATGTAGCTACTTCTAATCACCTTTCTTGAATAAAATGCATTACCAAGTGTACAGATAAACATGTGTAACGATAATGAATTACAAAATCTTCACGCTGTCCACTCGTACATATATAGATGCACAAAGCGATGGAGGGGCTCAAGATATGAGACTGTGCTAACCCGACTGATCATAAACACGTTTTTGTTGTAGCTGTTAGTTAATTATTTCTGCCCTAAAGGGCACTACAGTGGTCCCTGTCACCAGAGACCACCCCTACAGAGACAAAGAAGTGGCCTTATGAGACAGGTGGTCTTTCACAACAGGTAAATTAAATGGGAAGTATAGGACTTGGGATTCTGAAAGGTGGTCTGTCATGAGAGGGTGGTCTCTCACGACAGGGGTCTTTCGTGACAGGGACTACTGTACTAGTCCGATTTTTTAGTGATGCTGCTCCTCAGGGAAGAAAAAACTCGAGACACTTGAATGCAAAGCATTGACTGGTTGCTCCACAAAATTAAAAGATGGTCATCATCTTGCAAATAATATTTGATCATATTGCATGGTTCCAAAAGTTTACCACTCATTGTTGATAAAACAGTAAATACATGTATACTGCTAACTCATGTAAATATAGGAGCAAAATTAAAGTTGTGTGTAGGCCTTGATTGATGGTTTTTGCACTGTCTGGCAAGTCATGCTGCAGCTTGGCCTGATGTACAGTACATGCCAGGATTTGTGGTTTAGGCTCATGTCAAATGTAACCCTTTTATGCTACCATATCATGACCATTTTGACATCAGTTCATAATGTAAAATGAACCTAAGTTGCACTAAAGAGTATACCAGCACCAGCTAGAGTTTTTTCCTGGTTTGACAAAATCTTGTTTGTTTGCCAACACTTAACATGTTTTATCCAGAATTCTTTCTTTCTTCCTTCCTTTCTGGCATTTCCTTTTTTATCAACAGATTTTTTTGTTTCATATCATGAGCCTTATTTGACACATTACATTTTTCGAAAATTTCATGTTTTCTGTCATTTGGCTTTTCCAATTTGAATTTGAATTAAACTACAGGTCAACAACTTTCCTCTGTAGGCACACCCGACAGACAAGCTAAAACTTTAAGGCGTCAAAGGTCAAGTTCACAGTGACCCAATTTTGGTGTGCAACACAAACCTATCCTATGAAGTGTCAACACACCAAATTGGGACAAGCTAAAATGTTAAGAGAGATCAAAGGTCACAGTGACCCAAATTTGGTGCACAACACACCCCTATCCTGTGGGGTGTACACATACCAAATTTTGTAGCTGTAGGTGTTATGATATGTAAAATATAGCCCAGACAAGCTAAAACTTCATGGGGGTCAAAGGTCAAGATCACAGTGACCCAACAGCAACACACCCCTACCCCATGTAGTATTCACCCACCAAATTTGGTAGGTGTAAGTGTTACGGTATAAAAATACAGCCCAGAGAAGCTTTACCAGGAGCAGGGACATAAGGACAAGGCGCAAACCTATAGTCCCCTCGTGGGAGACTAATAAAGGCAGTCCCATCTTCTCAAGGTACATGCTTTGTTTTGGGTTTTGTTTTGGCCAAAAAAGATCAAATGTAAACTTTCTGGGAGATTTGAATGAGAACAGCATGAACAGATGGCACACATCAGCATTAAGTGTGAGAAAGGACAGCATCATGAGGTATACAACTGTTCATGGATTTATCCACAGTATAATGTGTTTGAAGGAATAAAATGTCAAAACTGATGTGCATGGCTGAAGGACAGAGCCGACATAAAACTCTTGCTTCATTTTTGGCAGACAGATTCCTGGGGGGGGGAGGGAAGAGAGAGAGAGAGAGAGAGAGAGAGAGAGAGAGAGAGAGAGAGAGAGAGAGAGAGAGAGAGAGAGAGAGAGAGAGAGAGAGAGAGAGAGAGAGAGAGAGAGAGAGAGAGGAGAGAGAGAGAGAGAGAGAGAGAGAGAGAGAGAGAGAGAGAGAGAGAGAGAGAGAGAGAGAGAGAGAGAGAGAGATTTTCTTTTTGCTGTCTGTAATACATGCAAAACACACATTTACTTGTGTAAAATTGGCTAAATGCATTTTAAATTGTCAGGTTCCAGGATGGTAAACAATGCATACTTCATTTATGCATTCATGAGCCCCAATTATCCTAGCCTAATTCTGGTTAGTTTTGTCCACATTGCAACATACAAGCTCACTGAGTCCTATTTATATAATGGTTGGGTTCAGGGACAATCATCAGTGTATGCAGCCAATTTCAGAGTAGCAATGCACATCTCATTCATAATTGAGATGAAAGGGTGGAATTTTATTTTCCAATTGAAATGTGCATGTCTGCTATGGCAGCTATCCATTATGTCTGACATGAAATACTTTCTGGTTTTTTTTTCATTTTGTTAAAAACATACATTATTCCAGCCATGCACATGTACAGTGGTCCCTCTATTGAGAGACCACTCCATTGAGAGACCACCTGCCTTTTCAGATCATAATCACCAGGTCCATAAGTCTATCTTTTCCATATTATTTTACCTCCAAGAGACCACCTGCTTTATGTGACCAGTTTTACACCTGCCCGGAGGGTGGTCCAAATCTAGGTAATATGTACATGCAAATCAGTTCAGAGGTAGTTGTTTTCTTCTTGTACACCGAAGGATGCTGGAATCATCATTCCCTTGGTCCCATTTGATCAAATTTTACCATAGTTTACAATTCATTTAGAGTTTTCATTTCCTGTTAAGATACACTTTATAACTTCTAAACGTTGTATGGGCCTAAAAAATTGTGGGATGCAGAGCATTCATCAGATGACCACTTTCACTTCAAATTAAAAAAAATATAATTATTGTTCAAAATATGTGCCCTACATTTCCATAAATGGTCGGTTTGTTCAAATTGGGTAGTAACTTTTTGAGTTCTTCAAGAAAGACAATAAATTTGGACAACTGCCAAATTCCAAAACTACTGGGTAATGGTGACCCAAAAAGTAGGTCACAAAGTAGTATTATGTACAATGTAATCAAGTGCAATTTTGATCAGCAGGCTCTATTCTCTTTTTGTTATTCAAGCAACACTCTGCCATTACAAAATCCCCTCTTTTAACTTTACAGGCAAGGTGACCTCACATAAATAGGTCAAGGTCACTGATATTGCATAGCATTCTGGCATTGGACATGGTCCATATATCCTATAAATTTAGCAAGTCTTATTCAATTACTTTTCCAGATATGGAATTTTATATCTTTAATCACATTTTCACTCGTAATTTCTGTGAAATTATAGGTGGTGCCATTGGTATCATAAGCAACTTAGACTTTGACCTCCCACACAATCCCACCAAATTTCATGAAGATTCGCCACAAATTAAAGATGCAAGAGTGTTCACAACATATTCGCATTTTGACCCATACTTTGCACAATATTGTAGGTGCTGCCACCAGTATTGAAAGGGACCAAGATTTTCATACACCCTAGAAGTCCTAAAACTTATATTGGGCTGACTTGAAAACTGTGGACGGCATCGCACTCAAGAGCTAAAGTTTAATGACGGACAGCCATGAGCGGTCACAAAAGCTCCAAAACATTTGTTCAGCAGAGCTTAAACACAAAATACGTTTCCTATGCGCCTTTGATGCTGGTGGACTTGCATATGTACAGTCCCCAATCTGGGACAACTCCAAATACAGTACAGTATAGTACAGTTGTTGTACTGGACTAAGTACAATTACCTGGCTGTGACATTTACGGATACCTACCTCCATTGAACCATTCTCTTTTAAGAATATTAGTGCTTTGGATATGCATGTTTTCCATTTTCAACTACATGGTTGGTGCCCGAGGTTGCTGGTTGGAGACCAAACCATTCCATGGTTGAAGAAAGAAACGCATCTTTACCATACTTCAGCCCACTCAAATCACACAGGCCACATGGAGTCCTTCTGTGCGAATTTTTAACGGTCCGCCCCATTGGGGGGGGGGGGGGGTTTATGTTTTTGGGTTGTCTGCCTGGATGTGCACATTCTTGTTACCGCAATATCTACAAAATGCCTCACTTTATTTTGCTCAAATTTGGCAATATGCTTATCTTACCTGGCAAGATGAACTAATTAGATTTTGGTGTCACCATGACCTATTTTGAGCAAATGGCGGACCCATCAGTCAACACTCTGCTTTGAAGGTATGTCTAGCTTCAAAAGTTATTTACAGTCAAAGCCCATTTTGACTTGAAGGACTGAACTCCACTGTGAAACCTGTACAAATACTACTACACACAACTAGGAGTCCTTATTAAACAGATATGAATGCTTTCTACATCCAATTTATTCAGTATCATCACATCTTTCTAGCAATAAAAATGAAGCACCATCATCCAAGACCACTTCATAATTTAAGAACAATTGAATTTCCTACATTTCCCTATGATCAACCACAATTCACTGAAACCAGAAACAATATTTTGTGTTTGCAAATTTGCATTTCTGATATTTTTTGCTTACATCAGTTTTGTGATAGAAAAATAAACTGGCTTTCTCTGTGCTTCCCACCCACAACTTAAACAGATGCATTCTTGATCACACATTGGTCTTTTGGTGGCTTCTCTTACTTTGTTATCTTGTTAGAATAGGTAATACACAGACTACTTTATATCTCAAACTAATCAAAGTAAACATAAATTAAAGAGAAAACAAACACTGTTATCATTTCTCATATTTTATTGATGAATGAGCAGATGTTTATAATAAGCTTATGACGTGGAAATAAAGTGTGATGAAATTTTTAATGAATGAATGAATGAAAAATGTACAGTTATTGCAGGACAACAGAGCCATACAAAAGTAATAGGATTGTTCCTTGTTGAGTCCCATTGTTGACATGTAATAAGATTTACAGTGTATGCTATTGGACAATACACAGATTTTCGTTTTTGAATACACACTATGGTTTTTGGCCCATTAAATTCATGGACACATGATGAAAAATTGTGAATTTAGTTGCACAGGATTTTGTGACATTGTGGACACCCATGCACCTGTGCTCTGCAGATACATGTACATGTTCAATGATTTATCCCGCAAAAATTATGAATGCTTCTGGGAGTGGTCCTTCTTGTTGCTTCCGTGCCTCACAGAAAAATTACACAGAATCATTAAACATGTATCCACAAAATAGTGCATTGATACTACACCAACTCAATTCACAGTGCTAGCACTATTTTTTTTTTTTTCACTTTTTCAGGCTGAAAAAAAAAAGAAAAAGAAACCAACAGAAAAAAAAGGAATTTGTCCACCTAAGCCATCATTTTCAGTGTTAACTCTGTCGGATATCAATTTGGATAGCAATCCATATGACTTTACCTCGGTGTAGCTTATGAAAGCAACAACACATCCACATTACTAATATTTGTTCTTTACTGGTATAGCTTGAAATGTAACATAACCAGGCTAAAATTTTACTGCATGATCCTTATAAAAACCAAGAATGCTTACAATAGTCGACTTTCACCCACTTACACCTTTAAATTAGCAGTGCCATTTCCAAAATATGCCATGAATTTTGCAAAAACCTTTTGCAAGAGGCATTTTTGTTCCCCCCAAAAGTACATCAGTTAAATGCTACACACACTGAATCAATAATTACCAAATATTAAGCAAAATGCTGACCACTCTGTGTAACTTTTCCATTTCCCTGTTTTCAATACAATGTTTGTTCCCTCTGCAAACTTGTGCACATGGAACTGGTGCCCACAGGTACACTAACAAATGACATGGAGCATATTTTGCATCACAGCAACCAAACTTGTGAATGAGAAGCAAGGGTTTCACTAAACTTCTTAATACATTCCTGGTCCGAGTACCACTGAGTCAACACTTTTCCTTGGTATGGATTGGGAGTAATGCACCCAAACAATGCCAAGAAAAGCTATTGACCTAGGGTGTTCCATCATGAATGGTCTTACATACAAATCTCAACAAAAATGTTTGCTATTAATGAAAAATTCAAATAAAAATCTTAAGACAGACAACAATTTACATCTGGGCACTTTTGGGTGATTTGCACAGGAAAAGGTTAACTTAACCTGCTTCCTCTGAAGAGATTATTGACTTTTTTTCTCGGTCTGGCAACACCTTCCAAGGCATATATTTACTGAAAAGTCTGTCATGAAGCAACCTGTCCCTGCAAGATTGGATTTAACAGACAAAAATAAATTGTAAAATAAATAAGTTAAATCACAATTTGCATGACCAAACTAGTCGATGACTTGCTTTGGTTGTGCCTGGATCTCCAGCCTGGTAACAATCTCATCCCACTGTACAAACTGCTTGGACAACAGCGTGATCTGGGAGAGCAATTAAGGATTAAACATATGTATAAGGTACAAGTAAATAAATAAATAAATAAATATGTATATATATATATATATATATATATATATATATATATATATATATATATATATATATGTATGTATATATAATAAGTGTTTATATATATATATATACACACATATATATACACACATATATATATATTAATATACATGTACACACACATATATACACATACACACACATATACACACACACACACACACACACACACACACATATATATATATATATATATATATACATACATAAAACAATGATCAGACAGGTTATATTATCGACAAAATATTTTACAACATTGCAACAAAAATGATACACTTTACATGTGGTACCACTCTTTTGAGTAACCCTTCCCATCGGAGACCCCGTGTCTTCTTAAGACCACTGTATTAAGACACTAAGCTACCTGTCACATTATTATACCTCTAGTGAAGGACCACCTGTTTTGAGAGACCATCTTTGTGCCCACCCTTGGCAGTCTCTCATGACAAGCCAGAGACACTGTACTTTGTTAGGGAGGAGCAATATTTAGTTAACCAATTTTGACTGAATTTACCGTACAGACTGAAAACTTCCACACAGCATAATACTGTAAATTGAATTTTAACAGTTTTTGTATTTTTGACAATTCACTGTAGTTTAAATTTCACTATTTTGCACAAAATTTAGATTCAAGCAATGTTAGAATACTATTTCACTGTTATTTTATTTTCACGGTTTTGTGCCATAAGCTAAAAATAAGAAATCAGTGAAATTAAAGCAATTTACAGTACTGTCCAGGTTTGATTATGGTATTTCAACCATATCATCAAGAGGTTATCCAAGAACTACATTTACAACATCATGTCCCCTATGTTTAAGCACCTGTTGTCTGGGCTTATAACCAGATGATGGATCAGCAGTGGCTCGTGCCAAAAGCCACAGTAGTTTTTTTCATATTACATGTCCAGCAATTTGTACTGCTAACACTTTTGACCTTGGTGAGGCATTCATCTGCCAGTGCTCCTCACCACCATCTCTTGTCTTGTTCTTGCCATATGGGTGAACATGGCTGCTTCTCCTAGCAACACTAAACCCTGAAAATTTATCATATTGTAGAGCTAACACTAACCTGCAAATACAGAAGTTGAACTTTTTCCTCCATCTAGATTTTAGCGTTCAAGCAACAAAAACTAGAATGCATGAAGTTGGTGTCTGTCTGTGACAGTAATTATTGAAACCTGACCCAAAGGCTACAATGGAAAGTGCAACGGAAAGTAATCAGTATTTCCACACCTGTAACAAAGCCCAATCAATCCATGAACATGGTGAAGGCAGCAACTGGGCTAAGATGCAGTGCTGCCACCTGCTGCAGAAAAACAGTACTGAATGAGACAAGTGTGCCATCCAAAAAGAAAAAATGAAAAATACATGTTTACATCTTGGCACACAATTCTCTGCCACATCTTTACAGGTTACACAAAACCACGGACAATGAAAGAACACAATAATCAATCAAACAAGGATACAATATTGTTGTAATGTAGCAGCACCTCTTTTACCTTATCAGTCATATCTGCAGTCTTGTCCTGCAATATACCATGTGAAATATATCTGATACAATTAATTAAAAAACAATGAAAATTCTTACTTTCATATATTGCTTTAAATCTAATCAAAGCTTGTAGATTGTGAATTTAGAAAAGCACAATGTCCCCTTTGTTCAATCAGAAAAGGTCCTTTGCACAAAAATACAGGGCCTCCCAATACTATGACAAAATAAATTTTTCAAAAATACTGAAATTCCTAATTTAAACATTTTAGGATACAATATCCAAAATTTCATTACGTCTTACTGAAGCATACATCAAAAATATCTTTGTCATAAAAGTGCACTGCTCAGTCTGTAAGGCAAACTTTTGTGAGATTTCAATTAAACAGGGCAATTTCTCAAGGCTTCAAGGTATTTTGGTTATAGTGTCAGAAATACATCACAACACAGAGTAACATAGTCCAGGTTTTATTTTGCAGTTTACCTGTTGTTCTATCTGTATCTGATTCAACTCCTGGAATTTTCCACTAATCTGGGGAACAACTGAAAAACACAACCAAATAATTTTCCTCACATTAAGCCATATTCTGCTAGCATGTCTTTCAAATAATTCTCACTACACATGCAACTGAACATCTGGCAAAGTTACAGTAAACCAAAGATGTGCATTAAGATTAACATAGTGGTCCCTGTGTCCCAAATGAATACAAATTAAGGTATTTGGGGTTACTTTTAATGAAAGCAAAAATTCTTGTTACAATAGTTACATAACTGTAATGTCTTTACTTAACCATAAAAACACTTATACCATGCCTCCTTTGTTTTCTCAAGGGATATATATGTCACCTGCTTACACATATATCCCTGCTCTAATTTCCGTGGTTAAATTTCAACACAGGACTGATTTGCTATGGTGAATACATTTTAAAATGCATTTATATTCATGAAAACAAAGAAGGCATGGTATAAAAAGGATACATCCCTTGTTCTTGTGATTTATCTGGAATCCTGCTTTGTTAAATCCCGGAGCGAAGCGTAGGGATTTAAAAAAGCAGGAATCATTCCTGATAAATCCCTTGAACTTGGGATGTATCCTCTTCAGAAAGCACCATTAGTTGCTCCCTTATAAAATGCGTATCATGACTTTCAATAATTGTGGGTAGTATATTATCATATATTATTAAGGATAACTCAAATTTTTTTTTCTCTTTTTTTTTTTGGTGTGTTTTTTTTTGTTGTGTTTGTTTTTATTTTTGTAGCAAGAAGTAACCAGATTGTTGGGTGCCAAAATCAGCATCAAGTGGCCACTGCTGGTTCAAGTGCATACTGAATGATACAAACATTTAATGTCTTTTTGGCTTTGAAAGTTTGTACAAATTCTCCCTCAGACATCATTTTGAAAGAGTTTAAATTACCCCTAAAAATCAAGTATTCGGTGCTGGTTTGGATTACTCCAAGTGCAGAAACTTTCACACAATTTTTTCATAAAATGTGTCAAACTCAATACAAAATTCAAATTATCGGACTGTTTCATCATAAATACTAACCTTTTGAATGTTCACAGTACACAATATGTTAATAATCACAGTAAGTACTAACACTCTAAATGTTCACCACCCAGAACATCTGTTAATAATAAAAATTAAACACTAACCTTTTAAATGTTCACTGTTCAGCACATCTGTCAATGATTCCATCTTTTCCAAGTGTTCAGCCTGCTTTCTTACGAAATCTTCCTCTGTAATGCAAAATAAAGAGGTGAGGAACAAATACATAAACTTAAGAACAACAAGTATTATCTGCATTTGAAGTTTAAACCAAAACAGCAAAACCAAAGTACTTTGACCTTTTCATAAACAGGAATTACTGGTGGTAACAAGCAATCGTGTGGTAATTTTTTTAATACCATTCCACTAAGTTTCCACTTAGAAATGTCTTCACTGTGATACCCCTTTGCAAAATGTTGTGAAACTAATTGTTAGTATGGGTAATTGCTAGTTGCTGAGATAAAGGGCAGCTTACCGGCAAGGATAATCTCAGATTTGGCTTCTTTCGACAAAGTCAGCCGCTCAGTGTAAGCTGGGTCCATAAACTTGTCCAGGTCAGGCACTGAAAACATCATGCATCTGTATTCAAGTTCCCCCTTAATTCTGTCTTGTTTATTTATTTATTTATTTTTTAAATCGAAGCACTGAGTTTCAGTTCTTCTATGACATGTCCATGGTGCAAACAACATCAGTTAAATGTGGGAGAATGAGGGAAATACAGGTATAATCGGAGATATGGAAATGAGAAATCCCTGGTACAACATGTAACCTGGTGTGTAATATTTACTGCCAGTATCATTCTCACAATCAAAATAAAAAAATTCACAAAATAACATTCTTGAACCAAAACATGTGTTTTGTTAACTCGCTGTAACAAGCTTTTAATATGATGAAGTGTGACATTATGGCTGTATACCATTTTTTCTCCTATTAACCCTCCAAGTGCTACTTTTGAGACTGTGTCAACTGCTTTTCCTGGCAATGCACCCAAAGGGCACTGAAGAAAGCTGTTGCCCAGACCTACACAATTCACTATTTTGTGGAACTGCCACATTTAGACTAAACATGCTAGTGCCTGAATGCATGGTCTTTGCATGAGGAATTTGAAGGTGGAATCATCATTATAGTAAGGTAAAGGTAAGCCATGACAAGCACTCAAAGGCTTAAAATGATTTCTGAACAAGAAAGCTCTATTAAAAAGTAAATATGGTCTCCCATTGCAGGTTACAGTGCATGTATCTGTAAAACCACACTGCACTTTTATGATAAGCTCATCAAAAACCAATAAAAAAACCACCCCAAAAATCGTTTACCACCTTAAGCGGACAAAGTTGTGATTTTCCTGCCATACTTACATTTGCTCATGGTCCCCTCAATTTTCTTGCGTCCTGTGATAGCTGCATGTAACTGGCCATTGATTCTGGCCAGCGCATCTATACACTGTAACCATTGCAACAAAACATTTATATTTCCTTCTGAAGTACCAGGTGCAGGTAGTCTGATAGCAGCACAATTAAAGATGTATCAAATGAAACTATGAGAAGTTACACGAAGCCAAAAATTTTACATACAATAAATAAAGAATTGAAAACATAAATGCTGACAAGCATTAGTTAAGGAACAATAATAAACTTGCTCTGAACAAACATGCATTTTACACAAATGGAAGGTTAACAGTCTTAATTTAAGCGAAAGTAAAAAAAAGTATCTGTACATTGAATGAAAATAAAATTAAGTTTCTCGTAAATAAAAATGACACATATACATTGACCAAATCAATTTACAGTTAACATGTTTGAATAACAACATTTACAATGTGTGAACAGGCCACTATTTTGCATATGTGTAAGAAGAGTACCGCCACCATACATATATAATATATTGCACCCATTCACCTCAGTTCTTAAACACTTCCCTCCAAATTTACAGTTGAGCAGTACGACACATTTTTATTTCGTAATTTGGAATTTACACAACAAATAAACCCATGATATGCTACATTATTCATACACATATATATATATATATATATATATATATATATATATATATATATATATATATATATATATATATATATATATATATATGAAAACTCATTATAATGACACCATTTGTTCCCTTAGAAATGTGTCAGATAACTGAATGTCACATAAATGAATCAAATAACAAAGAAAATGAACTTTTGCCATTCAATACTTGTGTCATTATAATGAATAAGTGGGATATCTGAGTGTCGTTATTATGAGGTTTTACTGTAGTTCAACTGATTTCATTAATTCTAATTTATGTTCATCACCTACCATAAACATCATTTAACATGTTTTTTAACTTTATTTTCAGTCATACACATACAACCTTTGAAGGGTAATGTTATGTGCTACCTATATTTGCCTTAGTTTTGGGAAAGGAAACAGATGGTAACCACGGTAACAGAGGTTGAAGAACATAGTGGTACTGGACCATTCATAAGTTCTGTTTTTCCGATTTCAAGTACATGTACCATATCTCAATTCATGCAACTTTTCCCATGTTAATTTTGATCCAAGCTTTTCAATTTATTTACACATTTCTAAACATGCTATGTCTACCCACTCTTCCCTCACACAAAAACTAAAACGGAAAAGGCCAGAAAATATGAATGACACCAGATAAGATTTGTGGTAAAAATATGAGGTAAGGAACCAGAAACTTGATCCACAGAGGTCATAGATGAAGTTGTTTCCTGAGGCACATCCCAAACCCAAACTCTTTTTTTTTTTTACAATCATTAATATGACGTTTTTGTGGTTCACAGATCAACATTGAGTTGACAAGACTGATTTAAATATTGCCAAATAAGACTACATCATTTGTAATCCGCAGCCATTCACAGACTGCACTGTGGGAAAGATAATTTCAGACAAGAAAGAAAATCGAAACATTAAGAATCTTTGTAAAGATATGTGTCTTATTACCATATGTTTCTCAAGTCCCAGAGCATAAACGCAGTGTTACAGATTTAAAACTGGCTTCATTCTAGCCAGTATAGGTTAATGCCAGCCATTGCTTAATTGATAAGTCATGCACCAGTTGCCTTTGAAGCAGCTAGCAGGACTAGCAAGGCACTGCAAAAACCAATAACTTAATGCTTGACATGTTGGTACTTGAACAGAATCTCTTTTCATAAAGAATTTTAATGTGCAGTGCACTCTTTGGCTCAAATCTTGGTAAAATGTATTAAAAATTGGTGACTGATATCTTGAAGTGAGTTAAAAGGTTGTCATATTCTGATGAGGAAACTGGTTTTCTTCCACAGTTGCAAAGAACATTGACTGAGAACATCTATGACCCTATAGCAGAGGTAAGGAACCTTATTCTTCGCATTAAAGAGACTAAAAGGATCCTGAATTAGGTAATCATACATGTGCTATATAGTATGAGGATTATCAGTATTTTTTCACACCATTTGACCTCGCTCCCATTTATACTCTTATAGTTTCCCACAAAATTGAGTGTTCACAATGCTACTAAGGGATGGTTCAACACTGTCATCATTTTTTAATTAGTACTCAGGGTACTCAATTTCATGACCTCCCCTCCTTCCCCCAAATTAATGCCTTGAGAATGATGGTTTCAAAATTTAAAAAAAAAATTGTACCAAAATTGCACAAAATTGGCCAAAAGTTGACCATCATTTTCCATATTCTGTATAAATGCACAGACCCATTTCACCTCCTTGCATACTGTAAGTACTAGTTAAAAATGATGAAAGTGTTGAACCATCTCTAAGAAGGGATGGTCCAATTTTGATAAAACATATCATTTTTTTCCAACATAATCACATCATGTAGATATCTGATTTAAATAAGGTCAAATTTTCTATATTCAGTTAAGATGTGCAGTTTCCTAGATACATCCAACTTTTTCAGTGTTTATGCAGGCATACATATTTATCATCAATATGAAACCCTGTTAACTATGGATGTACCATATCATAAAACAAAATATGATGGTTCCCCCATACAACAATATGAACTTGGGTAGGAACATGGGGGAAAAAGTGTTAAATCAGACCATCCCTTTGAATGACTAAAGATTCCAGCCTTTACTCCCAAACATTCACCACATGCACACTGTGCTACCTGCTAGCTGTTGGTCAAGGCCCCTGTCACCTGAGTGCTTAGCATTGACTTGTACCCAGACTTACAATTCTTTCATTTCTTAGTTCAAGCTGTTCACTGAATGTTGTGTTAGTGATACGCACACCATAATCATTACCTGTGACTTCATGCATTCAAACTGCTTGGACACACACCAGTATTCTTCACACTTCCATACGATGGAGACATGTCACACACTCTTCAATATCTCTATCTCCCATATCAGGACTGATTACAGCACCAAATATGTCACACTCTTCCATATCTCTCTCCCACATCAGGACTCACAAATCAGTATTTTCTATTGCCCTGCTCAACTAAAATTCTTAATTCCCACCACTAGTTGAAATTCCAGATAATCTGTCTGTATGACCCAATATTTTGCTTATCAGTGCAAGAAATGCTCAACAGACCCACACATGTAGACTTACCAAAAGGAAATTGTGAAATTTGAAAGAATTTTTTCCCAGGGCTCAAAAGTTAACAAAATTTGGCCTGCTATGAAGACATATTAATTAGTATTATGAATTTTTTTCCCTAGACAGCCTTACTTTTGACTTATTTTGACACATACTGTTGAGATGTAAGGTATAACTCAATTCCTGTTAGCAGCTGCTAAGAAAAGTCTCAAATCCCAATGAACTTTGAATGGATCACATGATAATCATGATTACTCAATTTCTCTCTTCAAACTATTTTTCTGAACCATTATTGATTATTGAGCATGTGCATTCCCTAAAAAACATACTTGTGTTACACACATAAATAAATACAACAAAGCAGTCTGCCTTGCCAGGCATACGTGTATTGACCACTGCACACATTTTCTCACACACATGTAAGTGCACATAACTGGGCCACAAAATGAATTCTGATTTGATTTTGCAGCAAAATGGTACAACTTACTTTCATGCTAGCAAATATGACAAGGGAAAAGCTTGTATTTAAAAACAATAAAATAATACCTTTCATATCAGTCGGTCTTGATCATATTATTGTCAATGTGTGCAAAATATTGTTTGGTGATAAATTTTCCTGGTATTTTCTCAAACAGGTCTATTCAGGAATATTTGACCCACAACTTTTTTTTTTTTTTTAATTCAGAAGTTAGATGCAGCTGAAGGTAAATTTTGAAAGATAAAATTCAGTTGGAAATCATGTTCTGGGGCTAATACAGGGAAGAAAATTAATCTTTTCCAACTCAAATCACCCCAAAGTACCCAGCTATAAATAATATTATTGTCTGCTCTACTGTTTTTACTTCTACTTACTCTGTTAATGTTAACAGAAAACTTTTTGTTTTTTTGTTTGTTTTTGTTTTGTTTGAGAATAGCTGATAATATCCATCATGATGGTATGCCCAGGTCAATAACTTTCTTGGCACTGGGCCACTGTGTGCCAAGCAGAGCTACTGACTCTGTCTTATTCCACCAAGGAAAAGGTTGAATGTGAGGGAAATGACAATACATGTACAGTGCTGAGACCAGTGCATGTACAACATTTAGCACAAACAACACTGCATTTTGTCTCATACCTGATCAGTTTTGTGACTTCTGACTGGTCCACTGGCATGTTCAGTAATTCGTATTTCATGCAAAATACCTATGCAACACAAATGTGAAGTGTGTTGAGCGGCACAGATGGATTGAGGGTATACTGGTCCAAAGTCAAGCATATTTATGCCCGACAATTTGGATTATACCAGAATCTCTTGAAAGGTCACTTGCGGTGATTGAAATTTGTGCCACCGCTAGCGTATTGACCCTTTATCTGCACTAACAATGTCAAATCCAAAGCAAGGTGAGGCTTACGATTTAAAAAAAAATCAACATAGATGAACAAACTTGACTGATCATAGGTAAGCAGTTCTGTATGGCCAGCTACACCTGATTGCACCTCTGTTTCAGAGACATTAACAGCTTGCCACCCTCACTTCATGTTGAGTCAAGTAGGACAGTAAACGGTGAATTCCATGCAAGTCTGCAAAGGGTCTATAGCATGTATGATTTATGATAGAAAGTACACCTGATAGCCTCCACTTAGATTCTAAAGCATAGTAGTAGTTCAAATTGTAAGGCTACAGCCAAGATTGCCTGTTGAGACATGATATTGGCAGTGATTGAAGCAAAACTAAAATTGACAATGATGATAGCAGCACGCACATCAAGCATTTTAAACGTTTCGTCTCTTAACCGGTCGACAGAGGATTGATCAAGTGGGACATCACAGCCAGTGCCCAGTAAGCCTTAATTAGACACAATTTCAAAAGCATACTCATGAAGATGGCAGCTTTAGACACTGACAGACATACATTGATTGCATGACCATGAGACTACCATTGAACCATGCAGCTGTCACTGGCGCTGGCAAATGGCTGATTGCTGAACACGAGTAACAAAAGTACACCAGATATGAGACAAAACCATCATTCAGTGTGTAACATCATGTGTGGTCCATTTTCAAGAGGCTGCATCACCATCACATTTGAGCACCTCCACTTTGGGTGATACTGCACGGTCTCCTGAAGCCAGTTTTTCTTAAACGCATCCTGTGTTACACACTGTTAATGCTTGATGCAGCAGAAAAGCTAATGAAACTGCACAACTCCCCTGAATAGATCATAATGCTGTTTCAGTGTTATACCATTGAATCTGTTTCTCCTTTCAAGTGCAGACACCACATTATGATGCTAAGGCAACAATAACCTACCCTTGCTCTCACTGGTTTGATTTTTCCATAAGACTTACATCATTTCCAATCCTATTCTATAATCTACATTATACGCTATTATTTTCAACAAATTTCACGATCTAAATTACTTTGAAAAAAAAAATCCCCTCCACAAACTGACTGATTAATTGACTTAAAATGAACACTTTGTTACTAATTTGAATACCTCATGTCAGTAAATATTTGATCTCAGATTGCATTAGATGGCATCATTAAAGATCCAACTTTACAAAAATTTTCGGGGGGGGGGGGGGGCCAAACCTCCCTCCTGTACCCATCCCCCCTTCAGCTGTCCACTTTGCTCCATCATAAATTCTCAGGGATTATTTTTTATTTCATTCCTGCACTACATTGAACTATCTTTGCATTTAAATTGTATACTTTACACCTATGCTGTTGTGTATTGATAGCATGGTTACATGCACACTATGTTATAAAAGCAATTAATGTCTTCCCTATCCACCAGTTACTTTATGAAGTAAGATTCAATGTAGCCTGCACTAAATCTTGATACGCATCATCAGTGACACAGTATTTACAGCACACTTGTACTAGTTAATAGTTAATGATTGCCATCATGTATATGTAGTTGTCGTGTTCAAAGCCAACTAAATCAATTCATCTTTTTCTGTTCACATACAACATTCACCGATGTGACTTATGCCCTGTGTAACTATGGGCAAGGCAAGCTGTACGTTTAACATTGATAGAAAATGGTTTGTTAGTTATCTAACAGATCTCCAGTTGCCATTATGAGTGACCTGACAACAGAACCATGTGGTCTGTGCTGTGGCTATTTACATGTCATATGCAGATTTAACAATCTATTAATAAAAAACAAGACACATATCAAAATTAAAGACATATATATATATATATATATATATATATATATATATATATATATATATATATATATATATATATATATATATATATATATATATATATATATATAAATATATATAAATATATATAAATAATATGACATGGGTTTTATATACATTTATACAGGGGTTGACATGGCTGATGAGTATAATTACATAGCTATCCTTACCATATTTACTTTGAATAATTGTACAAAACATGGACAAACTTTAAATCTACGATGGGCTGTATACATGTATATGAGTCTGTGCACTGCCACCACAGCCATGCAGCTGTATACAGTCAGCCAGCAGCTTTGACTTGCATGCTTATGCACTCTTTCAGAAAAAAAATGCATTTTTCTATGTTTCAAACACACAATATACATATTGTAATACATGCTGCTATCTATGGCAAGTAAAACTGATATTATATCTTCTAAAATTCAAAGGAGTAACCATGAAGATTCAATGTGCTTAAATCAAAAGCTGTTTATGTGTTATTGTTAAAGATACTCTATTACATATAAACTACATTCACTTGTTTTATTAGCTTTTTTGTGACATATCTTAAATATAAACTTAATACATCTCATACATTATTATTTTAATCTATCATGATACTCATGGAGTGCCTACCTGGGTATAAGTGTGGTTATTCATACCATTTTGCTACATTTTTCCAACCAAATCAGAATCCATTTTACAGGTGTTATTCATACAAATCACACATTATCAGAGAACCTGATACCAGTGGTAGGAGTGAAACACAATGACTCAAGAATTGAGACTTTTCACTTCTGTTCATGCATAGCTTTACACTTGATGCAACTTTTTCTCAAGCTGCATGTATCTCTCTTTCATGTTTTGTGAATATGACAAGGGCCCAGGGCTCAATATTACAGATTTTGTCTAGTTGCCCATAAGCATATTAAAATTAGTTGTCCCCCACCCCCCACCCCCCGAAAGTTGGTTGTCCCAACTGCAACCCTTATTGTCAACCATCCACTTTTTTTTTTTTATTTTCCATAAAATTTTGTCGGTAAAATCATCCTAAATATTTGTTACATGTTACATGTCTTTTAAAATAAAACTTGTTCTGGGAAGTTCTAATGCCAAATAGTCAGGTTGTCCACTTTTCGGAAAAGCTGGTTGTCCCATCTGGCTTGTTAGCTCAAACTTTTAGTTGCCATGACTTAAATTTTAGTTATGCTGGGCTAGCAGGCTTGCCTTAATGTTGAGCCATGGGACCTTCATATATACTTCTAAACAAATGTAGAAAGTCTGATGCTCAAGTCATTCTGTGTGCACAACATGTTAATGTTAAGCAAAACCTAAACCAAATGGTAAAAGTAAGTTCTGATGCCAAGCATAGCTTAGGTGACAATGGCTTCGCTATACAAACCGGTTCTGCATCCTATAAACACAACAAAACAAAGGAGATAGAAATATGAGTTTATCATGCCAGCAACATGACACTAGTAGGCACGAAGAAGTGGCAAATATGAAGACCATGAAAACAATTCACTTCTTTTGAAACCATGGTAACTGCAGGAAAGCAAAAGTTTCATGCAGCAACATCAAACTGTGAACATTAATGGAACATAGAAATATACACATGTATATATCATGTTATTAAACCTCCACGTAATCTCAATTTCAATTTATCATCAACACCTGTGTTTTTGGTCCACAATTATGTGTACCAATATAAAGAAATAATTAACTCCTTTTAAAAATCAATTTGACACTTGCAACTTAAATTAAAAATGCACAAATAACCATCAATATGATGCTGAACTTCTTAAAATATATATCTGAAAAAATATTGTCTTCCCCTCCCAGAGTGTGCAGTATACAATTCAGCAACAATAATCTCACTACATTAAAAGAACAGTGATAAATCTGAGACTAACTGTATTTTTTTCTGTTTAATTCTATTTAATAAACAAGTTTTTTTTTTAAATGTGAATAACAACATCCTTCCCACGTAGTGCACAAAATCCATTTATATGGTTGGTTCAGGTACCCTTCAGACATATCCGATAGAATCCCATCAAAATCACAGGGGAGTTCTGTATGATCCAATTACTTTGTTATAATTTGCAACCAATTAACAACCTGAAACCATCCGACATCTTCTAGTAAATCCATATGTTTAGCTGAAAAGTTTTCATGGTTACTTTGTTCATATAAACATCATCCAAAATCTGCACAACATAATCGCAATTCAGGCCTAGACTCCAGCTTGACCTTTTTTTTTTTTTTTGCATTGTGTCTGATCACTCTATTACAACCAATGATTTTTATGGCTAGGGGTTCAAAACAGAATTGTGTAGTTTTACATCATGTTCACACATAAACAAAATGTGATCTTTTTTCGTATGTGAATTAACGGTATATGATTGTATAAACATACCATGTATGTAGCAGTGAAACAGAATTTGAATTTTTTTGGCTGATGAAGTGGAATTCTTTCTTTTTGAAATCAAAAATCATTGGGTCTTCTCCACTGTTGCATATATCTGTATTATCTTGCTAATCTGGTGAATGAATCTGGCACCAACACTCAGTCAAAGGGGAAATGATCACTCTATAAGGGTCCATGATTTTTATGGGTGGAGGTCCAAAACAGAAGAATTGTGTAGTTCTACACCATGTTCACACATGAAACAAAATGTGATCTTTTTTCATATGTGAATTATATGAATTTATACCATGTATGTAGCAGCAAAACAGAACTTTAAAGTTTTTTGGCTGACGAAGTGGAATACTCTCTTTTTAAGGACAGTTAAGACACCAAAAACCTTGGCATGGCCGATTTTGAGGTTTTTAACGTTTTTTACAAGATGAATGTCCTTTCTATTAGTTGTCCAAATTTTAAGCTTTTAACTAAAGTAAAATTATGAGAAAAACGCCAAAAACCACACAGGCATGTGGACGTGTCATTCTTTTGGTTTTCAGCCGCCAAACAGAACAATGCCGCCCGTCAATCATACTTAACAGCCTGTCACGTGGCTGCAGGTAGCAATGGCCCATGGCAAAAGGAGAGTGGTATCAGGGCGGCAATGCAAAATAAGGCAGCACGCGGAAAGTATGTTTGTGGGCAGGGAAAAGATGCAAACATGCTAACATATCATAGCCTTAGTGATTTTACTTTATAGTTATCTTGCTTGTTTTGCGTTCTAATGAAGGGAGACTTTAAATGTTCAAGAGGAGCGGGAATCATCAGACGATGTCCCTTCAAACTTCCGTGCCGCGATGGATTACCCCAGTGGTCCTTCACACCAAAGACAGGCGGGGAAAAAACTGGCACCTTAATCAACAATACCTACGTATATCATAATATTTTATCGAAACCCAGGGATGAGGAAATAAAAGTAAAAATAAACACATCGAAATGAACATAAAGGTGAACAGCAGAGAAAACACACAAAATGGCGTTATAAAACTCAGGTTGGAAAGAGAAATGAAACTCATTGAGAAAATAACTACAAAATAATGACAAGCTAACCAAGTAAAGTGTACAGACAAGTCCAACAAGCAAACTACATAAAGTATACAGATAGGAGTAAATACAATAAAATACTATCCCTAAAAACGGGATGAAGAGGTAGGGGGCGGAAGACCAAACACGCCATCCGTCCACTGACCACGAGCGGCCGTAAGCCGCCCCACGGAAGCAAGGCAACACAACTTTTGTTGCCAGGCTTGAGGTCACGGGGCCCGAATGGCCACCTCCATGACGTCACACTTTGAAACCAGACTGTCGTTGTCGCCATTTGACAGATCGCTGAATAATGTTTTCCGTATTTCAAAGACGCTTTTATTCATGTGATTGGCCACGAATTGATTGACAACCTCCCACAATGTTAAGGGATGATGTTTACAATGCTTTGTACAAATATCAGCTCAACTTGAGCAAATGGTATTGTTTCAGAGGCAAATGATCAACATCAAAGGCCTTTGAAGCTTGTTTTCTCAGAAAGAATAATAGAACGAGAACCCCACATTAGAATGGTTATTCCAAGATAACGGCTGGGTGAAATTTAATCCGGGTAACAGCTTTTGATTCTGTAATGTCTGAACTGCAAAAACAATTCAGCGATTTTCTAAATTTTGCTTCGTTCTTTTTCTATGAAATGAAGAAAATGAACATCCTGAAAATCAAAGGGAAAATTGAAACGTCAAACTTTGAGGATGGATAACAGAAAAACGAAACCAAACATAAAAAATCGCAGGATCGTTTTTTGTTGCCAATGTGTCACGGTTAAGATGCAAGTGTAATTATGATTTTATCACAAATAATTAGTGACTTATATCAACATTTATGGGGTGGATGCTTTGCGGTCAACTTTCAATTGTTTATTCAACAATTAACATCACAGACACCCAAATACGGAACATATAAATTCTTTGGAGTATGACGAGTACATACATATATGATATGTTATCCTAACACAAATACATTTTGAGCTAGGATTGACTAAAGTGGGATTTATTTTTGGTGTCTTACCTGTCCTTAAACCAAAAATCATTGGGTCTTCTCCACTTTTGCATATATCTATATAATCTTGCTGATCTGGTGAATGAATCTGGCACAAACATTCAGTCAAAGGGGAAATACATCACTTCTTTACTAATAAACTTATGTGGCACAGTCTCAGCAGTGCCAGCTTTGAAGTAACCCTTCGACCACCCCACCCACCCCTCAAACTGGGCAAAACCAGGTGGTAGTCACGTTTTCTGCTTCAGTGTTTTCAAATAATTTCAACACTAATGAAGACCAATTTAACTGAGAATTGTAGGTAATACATATCAAGATCACATGCCCCAGGTCAACAGCTTGTCTTGGTATGGGTTGGTGCCCAAACCATGTCAAGAAAAGCTGCTGAATCAGTCTTAATTCAAAGGGGAGGGGGTTAAAGGGTGCAATGGTAATATCTATGTCCTCTGACTATCCTTTGATATTAGTAGACCTGTTGGTCAAAAAATGACTCAGCTGAATTTTCAAAACATTGATGTTTGGCATGTATGGTGCAGGTGAGCAAGTCTGGCACAAACACAGCATGGCACATGACTTGAGTTTTAACTTTTAAATCATGCTGCTGTTGCCATGCAGAAACAATTCCAAGGTAAATATACTCCAGTGAATGAGGTGTGAGATTGGGATATGAAGCATGAACAATGCAAGACATCTGCAGAACTACAAGGATCTGAATTTAATACAGCATTAAATAAGTCACTGTGTTGGAGAATTGAAATACTGAGAGGCACTCCTAATTGATATTTGTAACATGTATCTTGTGTCATATATCTCTGATCGTTCTGATAGCGGATGCTGCACACAACTGAACTGGTATAGCTTGCACTTATATGCCATACATTACTCTGCCTGCAACATTATCATATATCCATCAACACAATTAAAATTTAAATAGACCTTACTTGTCTTCTTGGTGGGATATATAATAAAATTATGTGCACTTGACAGAGATGCTCTTATATATTTTTGCACCATTCAGATTTGTGAAAAGGAATGATACTGCACTCACAGCGGATCTCTCTTTCACACATCAATTGATAGATGGTGAATTTACCCCCTAGACTACACCTTTACTTTAGCAGTAGCAGGGGGTAACCATACCCATACTCAAAATGTAATTTTACCCTTAAAACTATGGCGAAACCTACTTATAGGGCACAAGTACTCTGCACATCTGTGTGCACATGATGGAATAGAGTGTGGGCTTATAGTGCTTTATTCTGTTGTGCAACCTCCTCGTGCCTGTGTGAGTGGGTTTCGCCAAAACTGCTGGTCACTGTGTGCTTGGTCTTGGAGGAATTCTCGCAAACTGTGTACGTGTGTACTGTGCACACACAACACCATGCCACAGTGCCAGTATATTCTTTTCTTACTTTGACCACCCCCCCCCCCCCCGCCCCAACCAAACATTGCATGTTCGCATCCATCTACGAATGTAAGACTGATGCCACTAAGAATTTTTGACAGTTTGATCACGAATCTTGGAAATGTCAAATGCCAATGCCATGCCCATGGATCTGTGACACTGACAGCGTGGTTGGAACATTTGGGTCACCTAATGAAAATCAATAAACATGATGTGAAACGTATCATCCTCAAACCCTTTTAGAATTATCAATCAATTCCACAATATGAAAATCATACCTTAGGATACGCAACATCTTTGTCTGCATACCCAAACACACGATTTTCTAATTCATCTAGACGAGCTTCGACTGTTTCAAGCCATCTGTCTGCCATTTTGGTGATAGTTGAAAACGAGGCTAGCTTTTGACCATTGGAGACAATGAGAAAGTATCACTGAACCATACACGTTGGCTTTTAAAACGCTGGATGATATGTGCACTGTATGTTTCAGCGAGTAACTATGTCGGCCTGTGGAAACGGAACTGGAGTAAAATAATACTGTAAATTACGCTAGTTTAAAGTTGCAATTATATAAAAAATATACGAATGAAAAAAACTATGACGACCATCTTTTATTTAGAGTCAAGAGATTAAAAAAAATCAGAACAGGTACTTGGACCTACCAGTAGGTCCTACCATAGGTCGGGATTATTTTTTTTAATTATTATTTATTCATTTTTTATTTTATTTTTTCAAGTGAGGTTTGGGTTTTTTTTAAATTTTGTTGTTAACAAAATATGTTTGTTTCTTTGACTCTCTTTGAGAGTCTAATTTTGCTTCACTAGAAAAGCTAAGTGTAGTCTAGTCTGTCCATGTAGTTGAGCAATCCCCAAATAGATTACTCCCCATTTCAGATCTAGTGTAGCCAGTGACTATACTGCCCTGGTGAAAAAAGGATTTTGATCAGGGCTCATAAATAAATGCCATAAACTGACCACAGGACGAACCACCATCAGAACCGACATAGGCATAGCAGATATATAGATTGTAGCTTTACAGTCCACTTATTAATCTAAGTAAAGTCTATTACCAAATCAAGCCAGGTCATTCATTTATTGGCAACAGAGAAATAGAGAAAGGAAGACACAAAAAGTAAGTTTGTTTATCTAATTAAATTTTTGTTTATATATATATATATATATATATATATATATATATATATATATATATATATGTATATATATATGTATATATATATATATGTATATATATATATATATATATATATATATATATATATATATATATATATATATATATGTATATATATATGTATATATATATATGTATATATATATATATATATATATATATATATATATATATATATATATATATATATATCCACTTTTTTGGGGGGTTCTTTGTTTTGTGTTTTGTTTGTTCGTTTTGGGTTTGTTTGTTAATGATTTATTTGGATTTTATGTAGTCTGAGTACTGTAGCGGCATTATACAGACCAGCGACATGCTATACTAAGTAGCCCGTTCCTGTTTTGATGTAGCGTCTGCCTGGTCCCAGGAGAGTGCACGTGCCTAATAAACGATAGTATTGAGCTGAGCTGAGCTGAGGAGGTTGACCGACCAGAGCAGCTGTACGTGTAACCAAGAAGAGTAGAATAGTACCCTCCTTGGTGTAACATAAGAATAGGATGTCTGGCCATACTGTACGTGAAAAATTGTCATTATGATACAAGGTTCTGTAGATATACAACTGGCAAATAAAATCAGGGAGGTGTATGAGACACCTCCCTGATTAAATACACGAATCTTAGTGTGTATTCAGAAAGGGCAGATCAACTAATTAGCCTATGAGTACAACTTAATTGGAACCAAGGAGGTCACGCGAAAGGAGAGTCCACTTCCTGGCACTTCAAACGAGAGAGGTATCTGCCTTCAAAGAAAACCAATTAATTTCCTTTGTGCGACCTCGTGAAAGTGAGCAAATTGCTGCGATCTGATAAGGAGCGCGGCCGATCATGCCTTCAATACACATCTCGTAGGGCATGCGTGGTGACAGGCATATATCGTGTAGCCTTCTTGTTAGAACTAATCCTTATAATCTAGCCCTTCTTGCCTTCTGTTGGAGGGAGAAGACTTCTCCCTACGACAGAACACAAGAGATACAAAAAAAAAAAAAAAAAACAAAAACAAAAACAAAAAAAAACTGCTTAATCACAAGAAAAGTCTTTCAACAAGGTCAAATTGACCAACTGTGTAACTAAAAACGAGATCCTATACTACTTTGGAACATATAATGAAATTGAGACTAAATATATAGCTCTAACTCCATCAGCCCAAGTGAATAGTGTTTAATAAACTCTTGAATCAAACAGGACATGTGGCTGACCCAGACAATGAACACTTCATGGAAATGAATAAAGACAAAACTTTCAATCGGACAACTCCCCATGAAGTACTTAAGGCAGTTCGAAGCTAGCCCTCCCTCCCCCCCCCCACCCCCCAACAAATGTGCCGGGCATATGACGGAATCCATTCCCGCAATTAGCCTACGGAGTCTCACTTTGTTGACCCTCGTCCATAAAAAAGGCATCCTTCATTGGCCAGAAAACTGCATATATAGCGGCATTGCCGTATCAAACACATTTGAGTAAATTACTTTGTAGTATCCTTTACAACAGGCTAACAGACTTCACTGAATAATAATAATAATAATAATAATAATAATAATAATAATAATAATAATAATAATAATAATAATAATAATAATAATAATAATAATAATAATAATAATAATAATTCTTGTATCCCACCAAACCAAATTGGTTTTAGGCCTAACTGTAGAACTGCAGACCATGTTTTAATAAGGAAAACTATCATTGATAAATACGTTAATAAGTTACTAAAGAAGTACCTATTTGTATGCTTTGTTGATTTTAAACCAGCCTTTGATAATGATACTGACACTGTATGGCGACAAGGCCCAGTTTATAAGCTCATAAAACGTGGGTAGGCGCTAACTTTTGGCCATTACTCATCAACACATGCAGTAAAGTTTCATATGCAGTACGAACTTGCCATGGGGTCACTGCCAGATTCACCTCTAATGTGGAGTAAAACAAGGACGTGTTTTAAGTCTTGGACTGTTGAACATATTTTTACATGATCCTCCAAACATTTTTGATGATGCGTGCAACCCTGTGCAACTCGCAGACTGCAATCAAAACTGCTTAATGTATGCAGATGATTTAGTTTTACACTCGGACACACATTGTGCTCTGCAAAATGCACAAGTTTAACAAACTTCAAAAATACTATGACACTTGGAAACTTAATGTTAACTAAAGAAAAAGAAAGATAATGATTTTAATGAAGGAGGCCACAAAATTAAGAAGTACACATTCATATAAAGAGAACATGAATTGGAAGTCTGCACCAAATACAGCTGCTTGGGATGATTGAATTTACCCCTCCTGGTAACTTTAATGTTGCAGTCAACAAACTAAAAAAAAAGTCGTCAAAAATCCTATTATTTAAAAAACAATATTGTCTCATTATGCTGACACAAATGTAGCCTTGAAACTATTTGATACTCTCGTCTTACCTACATTTATGGTTGTGAGGTCTAGGTCAGTACTTGACTAATTTACACAACTGGGACAAAGACAGTCTGGTCTATAACACTTTGAGTGAAAACTAAACCACAACTTAATCCATGGTGCATGCAACATTTGAAAAAAAAAACTCTTTGATACATTTTATATGTCTAATTTTGGGAATAATTTGGGTGAAACCAACATCACGAGATGCCTTCAAATTCGATTAGAAAGACTCCATTGTATAGTTATAATTTTACTAGCTTCAATACGGACTTTGGGATATGGTAATGACTACCAGGTAGTGGTTCTGGACGAAAAGACACAAATACAATATTTAAGGTGAAGAAAGAAGTGCAAACAAACTAAGAAACTACTGTAAACTAAAGACCTCCTTCTGTAGAGAAGAATACCTAAACGTGAAGCTATGTCTGGACAAACGGAATTTATGTTTTACTAAACTGCAAATAAGCTTGCATGATCTGAAAATAGAGACAGGTTGCTTAACTGAAACTGCTCCAGAGAATAGAGTCTGTCTACTCTGTAATAATCTTCAAGTGGAAGATGAAGTCCATTTTATAAATGTTAAAGTGCAATAGGTACAAACAAGCAAGAGATGACATGAACTTTTGTCTTCAAAACTAAACTTTCCAGGATCTGTCAGAAAATGAAAAATTCTTCTTCCTGGTGACTGGTGCCAACCTTGAAGGTGACTACTATATATGTATTAAGACAAGTCTTCCAGTTCAATAAGACAGCCTTTGATATAGGAAAAGAGTGTACAGTGAGAAGGAGAGAGGTCTTGCCGTTTTTAGGGCCGGCCCATGCATTTTGCTCAACTGGATCAGCTGATCGAGTGATTGATAAGACCCGCCAATTGTGTATTCAGCAATCTGTTAATACACAGAAGCGGACACTACAGGCGTATATTAATACCGCAACTCGGGCTCAAAACATTGTCAGTGTGCTGTACGCTCCTCTATATAGGCCTACGCACACCATCAACTTCTTAATTACATCTTGGTTGCTAAAAGCAGGTGTGGTAATCCATGTATGTATGGATGTATGTATGTATGTATGTATGTATGTATGTATGTATGTATGTATGTATGTATGTATATATATATATATATATATATATATATATATATATATATATATATAATCTGGTAGTTCGTTTTTTTCTTCTTTTTGGTAAATTATCTTATAATAATAATAATAATAATAATAATAATAATAATAATAATAATAATAATAATAATAATAATAATAATAATAATAATAACAATAATAATAATAATAATAATAATAATAATAATAATTTTATTGACGGACAGGAGTCAGTTTTGACTCATGAGTCAATTAAATACATCGAAGTCAAATATATATATGTCATTGTTTTTATATATGTCATTGTTTTTAGATATGCTGTGATCATGCATGCCTACCATCTATTTTTGCTTGTACCACACGGATTGTTATCAGTTTATGGACAATAAAGCTTACATATATATATATATATATATATATATATATATATATATATATATATATATATATATATATATATATATATATATATTACGTTTATTATTATTATTATTATTATTATTATTATTATTATTATTATTATTATTATTACTGTCTCATCAATAGCCGACAACCCAGCTTTCGTCATTGGTCACGAGGAAAGAGTAACAATTTAAAAGTATTGGTACATAGAGTAAATACCTCGCGATGGCTCTACTGAGGGCAAATCTTATCAGGTCAGTGTTCAACAGAAACAGGGACATTCTGTCTTCACGTAGATTGCTGTCAAGTATGTCTGGGCTACTGATTGAAGAAGGAAAATATTCATGGCTCAAAGACCTCGGTCTTGCATCTGACAATCCAGGAGTTTATTATGGTTCCTGGGGCGGCTCCGGAGAAGTAAGTGCGACTGTGAGGCAGTGCTTTATGATTTATCCTCAGTACTTCAGTCCTTTGAAACTTGATAGCTTAATAATTATGTGAAAGACATACTGTGAACTAAAACAACCATGCTGGAAGTTGTTTTCTTGTTATACAGATTCTAAGTTTCGCATTAAGTAATGCCTGAGAGCGAGTGATAGTTTTCAGGTGATTTTTATGCCAACTCTGATGTGCAAGAGACCAACGACTTGGAGCAGTGTGTGGAACCCGACTGTGTCATCCTGAGCCTCTGACTGTAACTTGCACTGCAAGTTGCAGGTGATTTTCCACAGAAAGCACGGAGGATGACATTCAGTCATTATTATGTCAAAGTGTAGAATACTTATACTTAAGCTTATGGGTTACAATGACGTAAAATAATAAATTCGGGGTCCAGGATTCCGGTGACAAATTTAGTGCACACTTTGCACATGGGCTTTTCGCGTTTTGTCAAGGTCAAGGTTGGTCCCATAAAACTCTCCTGCCAGTTGGAGGTGTGTCAACGAAGTGGGCCACAATTGGATATTTTTTAAACATGTTAAGAGCTAGAATGATGGCCAATCATCTTGTAACAGGATATCCAAGGATAAAAGTTGACATATTTTTACAAACAAGTATGTATCTGGTCTGAAATAGTCTGAGGTTTTTTTTTTTGTACAAGGCCAAGGGGAGAGGGAGGAATTAAGGGAACTGGTAAACGACATGAACAGAGCGCTTGCAGCACTAAATTGTAAAATGTGTGAGAACGCAGTAAAACAAACCATTTAAGATGGAGGGGAGGGGGGATTTTTCTCTGTCTCTGTGTCATAAAATTAATAAAATTTAAAAGGTTTGGCCAGTGATAACCAAATTTATCTCAACTATGGGTCTTTTGAATTGAAATTCCCCCTTCGATCAGTATGCATTTCTTATTTTGTCACAGTCCGGGAGGGACCTCCATTTAGTGGTTTCACTGCATATAAGTAAACCTTGGAATTGTGTGTACATTTGATTGTAAATCTTGGCGATATTCAAGTTTCAAAATGTGAAATGCCTCTATTTAGCATTATTTTATAAAATAAACCTGCAGCGTATATTATGCTGCAGGTTTATATTCATCAGATGCACTATCATTATGCTGCATACATGTACATATGTTCCGATTTCTCTCTATTACAGGTTTGAAGATATTTAAGACTGAAAGTTCAAAATATTCCCAGTATTCAATGAGGTCAATGTAAAATTAATAGTAGTATCTTGATCTTCTGGACACACATACTGATTTGGAATAAATACATTTTTACAGATACATAAGTGTCAATCTAACTTCAGCTTTTTTAGGTTTATGCTATACCTGCATGCAGTGAAATGAAAGTGAAAGATGTAAAGTTTGATTCCTGTAGCTATATTAGGCATACTTTTCCAAAATTTAAATGCTGACTATCTTGAAGTGTATCATAGATAGAGGTGTTTGAAGCAGGAAAGATCTAGCCTTCAAAATTTGTAGCCAAATCAGGAAATAAAAAGAGTAATCAATGCAGAATTCCACCTGACTCTTATATAATTTATAGTAAAATAAATTAACTATTTACAAACTTCTTTTTTAGCCAAATGAATGAAACATTAGTATTTGGCTAATGGCACAGCTGTCCCCTTTTTTCAATCAGAATAAATATTGTATTTATAATATGCACACACAGTGGACCCTCATAACACTGATGATCATACAGAATAATGCTCAAGGCACATATAGAAAACAAAGTCCAACTGAACAATATGCACTTTACCAGACGCGTCACACAAAGTGATCTGTGCCAAACTGGGGAAATGACTCGTATTAAACTTAAGACAAACAAATGTAAGAGTTAGGTCAAAGTTGTTATGTACACCCAATTATATAGATGTGTGTGCCAACTGAAGACAGACATTCTCTCTCTCTCTCTCTCTCTCTCTCTCTCTCTCTCTCTCTCTCTCTCTCTCTCTCTCTCTCCCCTCCCTCCCTCCCTCCCTCCCTCTCTCTCTCTCACACACACACACACAAAATTTCATTCTTGAAGTCAAGTCCTTCTCAAGTGCATCTGCAATGATTTTGCATGAGTATGTACCATAATACAAACTAGGTTAAGATTGTAGATAAGAGACCTTGACCTATATTCAAGGTCACATGACCACCTTTTAACAATCATTGCAGATGCACTTGAGAAGGATTTGACTTCGAGAATGAAATTTTGTGTGATTATGTTTCTATATAAGCCTTTCATAAGAGCTTGCCTGTGATTACTGATGTTTTACCTTGACCTATTTTGTAAGGTCACAAGCACTTCCTTGAAGTTGCAGAAGCGAAAAGGCAAGAAAGACTTAAGATAGCAGCTTTAAATTGTGTGACTATATCTGAATAAAAGTTAGGTTGAGATTGTAGATGGGATGACCTTGACCTATTTTTCAGGGTCACAGGGGTATTTCCTTGAAAATAATTGCAGATGCGATAACCTCCAGAAGAATTTGACTTAAGAGGTTGAAATTTTATATAAGTACAAGAACTAGGTTAAGATTGTAGATGAGTGACTTTGACATACTTTTCAAGGTCACATGGCCATTTTCTCCAAAATTATTGCAGACGTGATCAGTCCAGAAGGATTTGACTTGGGAGGTTAAAACTCTGTGTAATTATGCACCAATATAAAAGCTAGGTTGGGATTGTAGATGGGTGACCTTTGAGCTATTTTCAAGGTCATATGGGCATTTCCTTGAAAGTCATCGCGTATGTGATAACTGCAGAAGGATTTGACTCAGGAGCTTGAAATGCTATGTGATTATGTACCACTAAAAGACCTAATTTAAGATGATGGATGGATGACCTTGATCTATTTTTCAAGGTCACAGGGGCATTCCAAAATAAGGGTGACAAGTGGTGAGGGTCCACAGGGAGACATTTGATTTTCTGTTGGAAAAACAGCCTGTTCTAGTTAGTGTTTGAATTAGTCAGGGTAAGACTTGTACAGTCTTCTTTAAGTTAAAGCATGTACGGAGCAGACTTATGTTCCACGCATTGGTACGTGTTTCCTGCAGAAAAATACAAGAACTTAAGCTACTTGTAGGAGACAAGAAACCACTGCATTCACCAAAAATGATAAGCTTTTACTAGGGTGAGGGTGAAATAATAATTGAAGGATTGGGTCAATTTAATATGTAGTGGCCAAAATAGCTGTGCTATTGATCTAGAGATTAATTCATAATGGTGCATGTGCATTATTTGCACCAAGCACCAGCCCAGGGCATGTGCCAAGCAGTTTGGTATTCATGCAATGGAACTCCGGTCAAAATGGAGATTGAAGAAAAAGTGAAACATCTACTTTATTTCTGTAACTTATTGGAGATTTCCTATATATTTTAGGCTCAGAAGGCACCAGAGCCTGCCTCTGATGTCTAAATTGACGAATGCGCCCCCACCCGCCCCCGACCTAACAACAGTCATTTCAGTTTAACACAAACTCTGAAAGTTCATTCTGAGGTTCCACACATGGCCCATGATTACTAAGTTCCTATAAAGTATGCATGTGGACTCTTGTAGAGTCTGTGGACTCTGAACTTGTTACACTGGACTGTCATCAGGTAAAATATTCAAAAAACAATTTGTGTGTGTCTTTGTTTTTCAGATTACAACATCCTACTGTCCAACAAACAACAGACCTATTGCACGGGTTACGCAGGTAAGAAATGAATCTGAGAGCTTGGGTAGTTAAACTGTGCACTTTTTCACAAGTATATGTAACCATGACAACACTATAAAAGATAGGGCTATACATTGTTATGGATACATTGATGTAACATTCATGATTATCAGAAGGAATTTCACTGATAGTTTTGTATTGTCACTTATCAGCATATAGGAGACCTCCTCATGCTCTTGGTTTTTGAATGCATACAATAGTAGCTTTATTGTTTAGTAAACTTTGTTATGTGCCTGAAACATTTGTAGAATTTTAAATTCACATGTTACTTGTGATACACATACAGGACTGGTTATTTTGCCATTTATCTCCAACACAGTTTCATTTTCATGTTCTGTAACCATGGCTCTGTAACCAAGTGCTTTCTATATATGTAACCCATAGCATGATACAAAAAAAAAGTAAAAAATACAGGGATTGTTTGCCTTAGTATACAGTCTTTGGGAGCTGCATGTTTACACAAGCAGATTAGCCATCAGCTACCAGGATTATGATACAATAGCGTTAATTGATTGTTCATTCAAGTTCAGTGGCTAAACATAATGTGATACACATTTATCTGTGGCTCTCCAATTATCTGCTGCAGCCCTGTACATGTAGGTGGCCTAGAAAAGGGAGAAAATGATGAGGTCTACATGTACTAGCACTTCAAAAATATGAGACATGAGTCTTAATTTCCTGCCACAAAGCACGGGGTTCACGCCGGTCAGTCGCTGAGGACGCATGGGCATACCACTGCCACAGACAGGGCTTGACGTCCCCTTTCTTACAGAATTCGTGTCTTTTAGAGAAATTTAAGTTTACAAATACAAAAGTCATATTCAACTAGTGCTTTCTAAGTTGGCTACAAGAATAAATTTTCACCTCTCTGTGCCAAGTATTCCTTATTTCCAAAATATTAGTAATATCCCGCTTCCCCAAACAGGCAGCAACCCGTATCTCGCCAAGCAAGATTATCATAACTATTAAAGACAACCGGATATGCAGTTGTGGTGGGAAATTAATATGCATGCCTCGTATTGAGGCATTGTTCTGTACATGTGAATTATGTCACCCCTTGCCACCCAGGCATAACACATACACTGCACTTGTATGACAGTTGCCACTCAAAATGTCATTTGATACATATTTTTTCACAGGGCAGTCCCGTAGACTATGAAAAAGCTGTAAGTGCTTGCAAGGATGCATGGGACAAGTGGGTCGAGGTAAGATATCATGATTCAGCTGTTTTAATTGAACATTGTACGTGTCAAGTCCTCCCATTATAGGAAGTGTCACACTTTTTTTGCCATACTTTCTGGGTTTTGCAACATAAACTAGACATATTTTCGGCAATATGCCCCATGAAAATATGGTTACATCTGTATTCTTCATAAAATATAAAATCTACATGATAGCAATGAAAAAGAAAAAAGGAAAAAATCTCACCAGTCTGCTCAAAGGCTTAGCACTTTGAGAAGATAACAAATGGCCTGCTTTGTGTCATTTAAATAAATAGTTTTTCATCCTTTCTGTGCACTTTATAGTGGTTCCAGAGGTGACAAAAGGAAAGAGCATGTCAGTTATGAAGCCTTTGGAGAAGAATTTCTTGTTATTAAATGCTCAATGTAAAACACACTGTTGTGAATGATTAATTTTTACCTCAGCTGACTTGTCAGTCAGCTGAGGTTTTGTTAGGGTCAGTCCGTCGTCCTTCCGTCCATCGTCCACAATTCATATTTTTGACTTCTTCTCAAAAACTGTCATCCAGATTAACTTCAAACTTGGTAGCAATGTACCTTGGGTGGGTTTCTACCAGTTTTTTCAAATGGTCGTGCTCCAGTGATTTTTGGATTTTTAATGAATTTTTTTGTTCTTTTTTTTGGACAAATCTTAAAAAATCTTCTTCTCCAAAACTGCTTACCCAATTGCTTTGATATCACATAGGAAGACACCTATGGACTCCTTATTGTTAATTGTTCACCAGGTGGCGCTGCAGTTTTTTTCTAACTTTTTATGAATTTTTGTGTGTTATAGGCGACTGGTGCCAAAGGTTGCAGGTTCGAGTCCCACTCGTTCCGAACATGAAACATAGCTATTTTTGACTTCTTCTCCAGAACCGTGACTCAGATTAAGCTGACACGTGGTGGATATGTTCCTTATGGAAGGGCTAAACAAAGTTGTTCACTATGTGGGAATGCTGCAGATTCCTGATTTTTACCTCAGCTGACTTGTCAGTCAGCTGAGGTTTTTTGAGGGTCCGTCGTCCGTCCGTCCGTCTGTCGTCCGTCCGTCGTCTGTCCGTCGTCCACAATTCACATTTTCGACTTCTTCTCAAAAACCGTTAGCCAGATTCACTTTAAACTTGGTGGAAATGTGCCTTGGGTGGGTCTCTACCAAGTTTGCTCAATTGGTCACGGTCCAGTGATTTTTGGATTTTTAATGAATTTTTTGGTTCTTTTTTGGGTAAATCTTAAAAAATCTTCTTCTCCGAAACCGCTTACCCAATTGCTTTGATATCACACAGGAACACTCCTTGGGACTCCTAGTTCTTAATTTGTTCACCAGGTGGCGCTGCAATTTTTTCCTAATTCTTTATGAATTTTTGTGTGTTATAGCTATTTTCGACTTCTTCTCCAGAACCGTCACTCATATTAAGCTGAAACATGATGGATATGTTCCTTGTAGAAGGGTCAAACAAAGTTGTTCACTATGTGGGAATGCTGCGGATTCCTGATTTTTACCGATTTTTTCAATTCTGGTACTTGTCGGTCAATGCAGCTTTCCTATTGATTACTATGGAAGTCAATGGGCATTCTAATGCTAATTCACATTTTCTACTTCTTCTCCAAAACCGTCATCCAGATTGACTTCAAACTTGGTGGGGATATACCTTGAGTGGATCTCTACCAAGTTGTTCAAATGGTCACGCTCCATTGATTTTATATTTTTTTTTGAATGCACCTTTACTATTGATTACCATGTAAGTCAATTGGCATTCTAATGCTAATTTACATTTTCGACTTCTTCTCCAAAACCATCATCCAGATTTGCTTCAAACTTGGTGGCAATGTACCTTGGGTGGGTGTCTACCAGGTTTGTTCCAATGGTCATGTTCCAATGAATTTGGATTTTTTTATGATTTTTTTTCAAAAATCTCTACAAAAGTTTTAATTGGAAAGTTTAACATGGGAATTTCTTTTAAAGGTCATAACATAATAATATTGACCAGATTTACTTCAAACTTGGTGGGGATGTGCCTTGGGTGGATCTCTATCAAGTGTGTTCAAATGGTCATGCTCTATTGATTTTTGGATTTTTTATGAAGTTGTTTGTTCTTTTTTGTGGCAAACCTTCAAAATTCTTCTCCTCTGAAACCGCTCACCCAATTGCTTTGATATCGTTCATAGACACTCCCGGGGTCAAGATCAGCTGAGGCACGGGCTGTTCACACAGCCCTCTTGTTAATGATTTTTTCAATTCGGCTCCTTTGCGGTAAATGCATGTTTCCTATTGATTACCATTTAAGTCAATGGGCATTCTAATGCTAATTTACATTTTCGACTTCTTCCAAAACCGTCATCCAGATTAACTTCAAACTTGGTGGCAATGTACCTTGGGTGGGTTTCTACCAGGTTTGTTCAAATGTTCCTGCTCCAGTGATTTTTGGATTTTTAATGAATTTTTTTGTATTTTTTGGGGGGGGGGGGACAAATCTTAAAAAATCTTCTCCGAAACTGCTCACCCAATTGCCTTGATATCACACAGGAAGACACCTAGGGACTCCTTGTTGTTAATTTGTTCACCAGGTGATGCTGCAGTTTTTTCTAAGTTTTTGTGAATTTTTGTGTGTTATAGCTATTTTCGACTTCTTCTCCAGAACCGTCACTCAGATAAAGCTTACACGTGGTGGATATGTTCCTTATGGAAGGGCCAAACAAAGTTGTTCACTATATGGGAATGCTGCGGATTGCTGATTTTTAATAATTTTTTCAATTTGGCTCCTTTGCGGTAAATGCACGTTTCCTATTGATTACCATTTAAGTCAATGGGCATTCTAATGCTAATTTACATTTTCGACTTATTCTCCAAAACCGTCATCCAGATTTACTTCAAACTTGGTGGGGATATACCTTGGGTGGGTGTCTACCAGGTTTGTTCCAATGGTCATGTTCCAATGAATTTTGGATTTTTTTATGATTTTTTTTTTCAAAAATCTCTGCAAAAGTTTTAATAGGAAAGTTTAACATGAGAATTTCTAGTAATTTTTTTTTCTTTTTTTTTAACCAGCCACACATGATTTAATAAAACTACTGAGGCTGGTTCTGTGTTACAATAATTTTGAATTCAATGGTGACCATTATCTACAAACAAGTGGAACTGACTGCAATGGGTTCAAGGTCGGCACCTTCATATGCCAACATTTTCATGGCGGATCTAGAAATAAATAAACTTCTTAAATTTCCACTACAACCAGAAAAGTGGTGGAGATTTATTGATGATATTTTTTGTATATGGACACACGGGGAGACCAGTCTCCAAGAATTTATACAATATTTAAATTCTTGTCACACAACCGTTAAATTCACAGAACAACACTCTTCTGTACAAATTCCATACTTCGACACTATGGTCAAGTTTGATGAAAACAATAAACTGTACACTGAGCTTTACACGAAGCCCACAGATACGCACACCTATGTTCATTACAAATCTGCACATCCAAAACACAACAAAACAGCAGGTCCATATGGTCAGTTACTAAGGGTAAAACTGATTTGCACCCACCAACAAGATTTTGAAAAATATGCAACACAGGTTATGCATTACTACACACTGAGGGGCTACCCAACTAAGTAAAAGACCTAAATAGGCACACTCTTCTACAGTATAGGAACACACAAACGGCACGAAAGTGAAGCCATACCTTTGCTCGTATTTTCAATTTCTTGTAATGGTCATAACTTAAATAATATTGGCCAGATTTACTTCAAACTTGGTTAGGATGTGCCTTGGGTGGATCTGTACCAAGTTTGTTCAAATGGTCATGCTCTGTTGATTTTTGGATTTTTTATGAATTTTTTTGTTCTTTTTTTGGGCAAACCTTAAAAAATTTTCTCCTCTGAAACCGCTCACCCAATTGCTTTGATATCGTACATAGACACTCCAGGGGACACCTAGTTCCCTATTTGTTCACCAGGTGGTGCTACAATTTTTTTAATGAATTTTTTGTATGGTTTTGCTATTTTTCACTTGTTCTCAGAACCGTCCCTCAGATTAAGCTGAAATGTGATGGATGTGTTGTTGTGGAAGGGTCAAACAGTTGTTTACTAGGTGGCACTGCTTTGGATTCCTGATTTTTAAGGATTTTCAATGCAGGTACTTATCGTTCTATGCAGCTTTCCTATTGATTACTATGTAAGTCAATGGGCATTCTAATGCTAATTCACAAGACAACTGACACCAAATTTACTGTTTACTTGATAACTTGAGATCTGTTTTGAGTTAGCTACACGTTAATTATTCTGTATGAAGGTCATGCTGAGACAGTACATGAATGACGTTGACCTCTTTTGTGGGGTCACAGTGCAACATACATGAATTTTACTCTTCATTATAACTTGAGAACTACTTGAGCTTTCATGTTGCACATGTAAGTGTTCTTCTATAAAGGTCAGACTTACTCAGAACATGGATGACCTTGATCCTTTCCCAAGTTCATGGAGCTGCAAGTGTGATGAATGTCAAGATCAGCTGAGGCATGGGCTGTTCACACAGCCCACTTGTTTTAATATTCCCCCCCCCCCCCCCCCCCCCCCCCCGCCTCCCTAAAAAAAAAGTCATTCAAACCTGTGTGGTAAAAGCTAAAATTAGACCTAATGATATGTTGGCAGTAGTAGCTGAGGAATGTGATTGACCAAGATTAGGAAACTGAAAACAGCCGAAAGTTTTGAAAACATGTTATCTGAACAAAGAAATGTAATGGATTTATTTTCATCTCACCAGATTTGGGAAAATGTAAGTTGTCAAAATGTAACATTAAAATTTGTGCACTGTAAATCAAAGTCCCTCTCACTAAGAGCCATGGCTATCTCCATGCAGAAGTTGCCCATTTCTGTTTAGAGGGAGGCCACTGTAACACTAAATGTTCAGATGTAATTTACATGCAGAACAGTTGTGGATGTTCTGTGGATGCACATAAGTTAGATTTTGTTAGCTAAGCTGACATATCTGTCAGCTGAGATTATAAGATGAGTAGGTTGTTCTCTGTTGTCCAACCATCCATTGTCTTATCTGTGTAGTGTTACATTTTTGACTTCTCCAAAACCATAAACCAGATTCACTTCAAACTTGTTGGGAATGTACTTTGGGTTGGTCTCTACAGACTGTGTTCAAAGGGTCATGCTCCAGTGATTTTTAGCTCAACTGACTTGTCAGTCAGCTGAGCTTATAGAATGGTCCATGGTCCATCTATCCACAATTCACACTTTTGACTTCTTCTCCAAAACTCTCAGCCAGATTTACTTCAAACTTGGTGGGAATGATTAGGATTAAGCTGAAACTTGGTGATATATGTTCCTTGTGGAAGGGTCAAATAGAGTTGTTCACTAGGTGGCACTGCTGTGGATCCCTGATTTTTAACCGTTTTTACATTTCTGGTACTTATCTGTAAATGCCCTTTCTTATTGATTACTATGTAAGTCAACATTGGGCATTCTAATACTAATTCACATTTTTGAAATCTTCTCCAAAACTCTGAGCCAGATTGACTTCAACCTTGGTGGCAATGTACCTTGGATGGGTCTCTACCAGATTTATTCAAATAGTCTGCCAGTGATTTTTTGATTTGTGAAAAAAAAAATGTTCTTTTTTGGGCAAATCTAAAAAAAAAATCTTCTTCAAACTCACCTGATTGCTGTGATATCACACAGGGACACTAGTAGGGACTCCTGGTTCTTAATTTGTTTACCAGGTGGTGCTGCAATTTTTTTAAAATAATTTTTTTTCAAAGAGTGTTCACGTCCACCTCCTTAAAGAAAGCTGACCTTGATATTTTTCCAAAGGTGACAGGACCACTTCAGTCTTTGCGTCCAAGGTCAGCTGAGCACAGGATTGTCATAGTCCTCTCGTTGTAAATTTAGATTAAGGAATTTTTAGCTTTGTATATGAATGTAAATCATGTTTAAATATGTTTACTGTATCATAAATAACTGCAGCTTTATTTGTTGAAAACTAGGTTCCTGGTCCACTTAGAGGAGAGATTGTTCGACAGATTGGCCATGCACTTAGAGAAAAGAAAACACTTCTTGGCAAGTTGGTAAGTGCTTGATTGATTTCTGGTGTATCATTGCACATTGCCAGCTCCTTGGTCAGATGGATATATACATCTGAATAAAGACAGACACATGGCATGCCTTGTGAAAGGTGCTTACTGCAATTAACAATTTTTGGCTTAAATTTTCCATGAAAGTAAAAGGGTCACAACAAAGCTGCTTTGTATGATGTAAGGTCAGCAGTACTTTTAGCTGAAAATGATATAAAGTCAGGTATGAGGAAGTGAGATTTTTTGGAGAAAATTGACTCACATATAATAATTGCTACCCTAAGAATCTCTGATACTATTATATTTGAATTTCAAATAAAAATGCCTGGTTTGGTGTTTTTTAAAACTGGCATTAGTTTTAACACATTTTACTGGCAATGTATTTGGGAAGAAGGCAAAGCCTATATTTACCCCTCTGGCAAACTGGCATTCAGGAGTTGTAGATTGGTGAGCAAATATAAAGAGGAGAAAAGAGCATTGCATGTGGCTAACAAGTAGAAGTTAAGTACCACAAACATAGAGGACTAGCAGTGGTGCTATTATAGCATTGCAATTTGCTAATATACATGTGCATACAATATGAAATATATGAAAGAAAATTCATGATTATAAAGTTGGATAGCAAAAGGATCTGATGTGGGTTTTTCTGTTTTATGTATTTTTTTTTTTCAATTAGGAATCCTTAGAAATGGGCAAGATCTTACCAGAGGGCGAAGGAGAAGTACAAGAGTACATTGACATAGCAGACTATGCAGTAGGACTTTCCAGGTCCTTTGCGGGACTAGTACTTCCATCTGAACGTAAGTTTCTCATGATCATCTTTGTGTCACAAGTACAAATTTTTAATCATTTGATATATATGTATATATATATATATATATATATATATATATATATATATATATATATATATATATATATATATATATATATATATATATATATATATATATATATATATATATATATATATAAAATGTTTGCTCAATTCAAACTTATGCAGCTTTGTATGGAAATACAATTATTTAAAAAAAAAATGAGTGCTACAGATAGTTTGAATGTACCGGTAGTCCACATTTCAGTCTTGTAGAGTGCACAGAATGAGCCTGACGTGGCTGTTGGTATAATTTCCCTGAGAGGTTTTGTTTAACGTTGGAATTTTTTATGGAAGAAATGTTCAGGTTTTAAGTATTTCATTGTTGTTCATGTGCTCAGCTGCCTAGCTAGACATACAAATTTCTGCACTACGAGACGTTCACATAAGCTGTGGTGCTACTTTGACCTGTATCATTCAAGAAGGAATTGAAGTGCTTGCAGACCTCTGCATCAAACATGGCAAAATGTATTGCGCTTTAAAAAAATATATAATTTGAATAAAATTAACTGTTTAAGAAGTCATTTTCATGTTCTTCAAACACACACTGGGCCAAAAAGAAAATAAAGTTTCAGTAACACCCTTGGTGTTTTATCTGCATATGCCCATATTGTGGTGGCTGAATGTCATCTCTGCCTTACAACAGGGTCAGAGATTTTGGTAGGAAACTAATATGCATGTCCCTTAGTTCAAGGACAAAGGGAAAGCTGTTTACACTACCAACAAGTTAAACAGCCCACTGAGTAAGCCAACCAAGTGATCATTTTACCCCCACACAAAGTAGTAGTCCTCCTATTGAGAGACCCCCTGCTTTATGTGACCACTTTTGGACTTGCACTGAGGTGGTCATTCAAAGGTGAATTAGCTGTGATGTGAGTCATCTGCAGAATGGCCAGTGTGTGTTAAAGACTGTTACAATGTAATTTAATATTTTTCAGGGCCGGGCCACTTATTACTGGAGCAGTGGAATCCACTTGGTGTGGTGGGTGTCATCACGGCATTTAACTTCCCGGTAGCTGTGTTTGGCTGGAATAGCTGTATTGCTCTAGTGTGTGGAAACACTGTCCTGTGGTGAGTGGTGACAGCTTAGTTCATAGGCCACGATGTTCCAATGTCTCAGAATGTGAAAGACTGTTACAATGTAGTTAATCTACTGTCCAGTTTTATTTCCCTAAAATAGCTGCTTATTTTTAAATATGTGTCTCCTATATACATACACCAGGTGTGAAAAATATTCAAGAGAAGTGTGCTTATAACATGCATGAACTGATGGTAAAATATTTAAATTTTTTTTCTGCTCACCATGAAGTTACATCAAGCAGTGTGATTTCCTTCCAAGCTGAGAGTTCAGGGCCCCGTACACTTTTTTTTTTTTTCAATAAGTGCATGTATGTCCCAGATGTCCTCAGGGCCACTCCAAGAATGAACACAGAATCAAATGTCCATTCATCTTCAAAGACCTTCTGTAGCTTTTCTTTACATTTGGTACAAAGTATCACTCCACACAACCACATGTACTTGTTTTATATTTTAGGAAGGGAGCCCCATCTACGCCTTTGACCAGCATTGCCATCACCAAGTGAGTTTTCCTGTCTTCACAAGGTACCCATGGCAACATGCTCTGTGCAGAGTTACCATGGTTACTGGGTCACTAAAAATAGTCCCAGAAGTGACCATGGATACCACTCATCATTAGGAGTGCCACTTTTCACCTTATGTACCTTTGTTCATATCATAATGATAGAAAATGGCAAATCTGATGACTTTTATGTGATTTTCTTTTTCTAAAGTCACTAACCTTGTAATGTTATATGGTTCGGTGTTAAGGTCAGTAACCTTGTTATGTTATGTGATTAAGTGTGCTAAACATACCCAAGGGTAGTTGACTCCAGTCTAAAGTTAAAAGCTACTTTAACCTTGTAGCTGGCAGAAAGACATATATGGATGTTTGCTAAGAAAACAAGTGTAAAATTTAACAGCCTAGTATTTGAAAAGAAAGTGTAAGTACAACGGAACCTGTCATAAAAGAGTACTGCAATGAAACAGCATTTGCCTTGAAAGACAACATCTGGATATTTTACTCAACTTTTCGTGTCATTCAAACCACCTGTGAGAGACTATTTGGGAAGGGTTTTTTGAAGACAGGTTTCGTTGCACATACTGTATACCACTTGCAGTTTGACAGTGGCTGCTAAAATAGAGTCAGTGTTCTGTAGTTAGTCTGATGTTATACATTAAAAAAATGCAAAGGATACACAAAGTATCATAGTAATAATATCAAGCTACATTCATAAATATGATGACCTTTTCAAAAATAACTTTGGATCTATGTTTAATCATCAATAATCCTGTATATTTCAGAGTTGTCGAGTCAGTCCTCAAAGCCAATAACATGCCAGAGGCTGTGTGCTCTATGATCACTGGGGGAGCAGACATTGGGTAAGCTCACTATGACTCCTACCACTCACTGTTGAACAACATTTACATCCTTTCATCATTGGAAGACACCTCTCTCTCTCTCTCTCTCTCTCTCTCTCTCTCTCTCTCTCTCTCTCTCTCTCTCTCTCTCTCTCTCTCTCTCTCTCTCTCTCTCTCTCTCTCTCTCTCTCTCTCTCTCTCTCTCTCTCTCTCTCTCTCTCTCTCTCTCTCTCTCTCTCTCTCTCTCTCTCTCTCTCTCTGTGTGACTAGAAATGAAATTTGCATTCACTTAATCATGCAAGACTGTGATAGGGTGTCATTGAGCTACGATGACATAATTGTATAAATGTTGGCTTGCTGTAACATCACCATTGGGGGGGGGGGGGGGGCAGGCAGTTAGTTAAGGCTTGAAAGTTATTGGGTCACCAATCCCAACATGAAAGCCAAGTGGAATATATAATTGAATTGATATCTAAACAAAAAGGAAAAAACAATTGGTATGTAGTTTTGTTGGGCCATTTGCATTACTGTAAACAGACAACTATTTGAGGGTGGCTTTGCGATTTGGTAACAGATAGAGTAAAGTCTATATCCAAACTGTTGTTGCTGTTCATTAGTTTGTGGCATGACATGCCTGAAAAGTTGTGCAAATGTTACATGACATGACACTTCATTCACATATCACTGCCTTTACCACGTTTACATACACTCTTTCTGATATGTGTCTGAATCATACAGTATGGGACTTACAAAACAGCAAATTGAGCATGTTGGAAAGTTTAAACAAGTAATTGGTCGTCACAGATTCCAGAATAATTGACCTGCTTTTCAGTCTTGTGACATCTCCAAGGATAAAAACATAATCAGTTGAATGATTCTGCTGTGTTGGCAACTAACGGCTCTGTGTTTACAGCACACTCATGGCCAAAGATGAGCGTGTTCCACTGTTATCATTCACTGGCAGCACAAAGGTAGGTCATCATTGTAAATCATGCCATTTACTTCAGGCCATGATATATTGTGCATGGTGTGTAATCCATTGTTTTATCCATTAGCTATAGCTTTATTACCCTGGAATGATACAGATTGGAGGATTGCCTGCTTAGCAGACCTAGGGCCCTGGACTACTGAAGTGGGACAGGACACCAGCCAAATACAAATATGGCCTGAAGGTCTGCTAAGCAAGCAAACTTTTTGCACATTTTAACCCATAGATCTACAAGTTTGCAAATGTCTTGTGATTTGGAATACCATGAATAGAATAAAAAACTGTAAATGGTGTGTTTACATCCTTGCATCTGTTTAAAACCAAAATAAACGCTACTCAGAACATTTTCTTTTATGAAACTTTGTAAGAATAGAAATATTTGGATGTAAAGATTATACAGATGAGATCAGTAGAACAAAAATGATGATAGTTCTAAGTGTCAGATATAAGTTGTGGCCTGGAGGCTGACATCTGTGCAGTAATGTATCCCAGAATCCAGCAGTGATGACATAGCAACCTCTTCATGGTTTTAAAATTTTGACAAATAAACCTCTGTGAACTGTCTTCAAAAGAATAACACATCATAATTGTAACAGTGAATGACTAAGATCCACATATCTGGTAAAACAGTCTAAACATTGTAATTTTAGTAGTCAATTGAAATATTGATAATTTACCAATGAAGACATTACCATTGCATTATGGGATTGATATTTGGCCAAGATGGCAGACTGCAGTGTTGAACATGTTGAGGCAAAACTTTAAGAACATCGTCTTTCCTTTGACCATAGCTTGTGTTCTGCTGACATGATTTGCATCATGTTCACATCACAATAGTCCTATTTTCAGTGGGCATCATAACAACTGAACTTTCTTGTTAGGTTTACTTCGGCTTTTATGTTCAAAGTGAGACCGAGTTCTGATCAACCCTTTCTGTGGGACACTCTAGAGTTAAATGCCAAAACAAGTGAAAGAGTTTCTAAGATTTTATGGATTGACATACCTGATTCTAATGTTTTCATTCAAAATATTTTCTTTTAATGAACATCTGCTTATCAGTTGAAAAAATATAGATGTGCAAAATCCAGGTGCTTGTTAGTGAGAATAAGTAGCATGGGGATTGTATTGCCATGCAGTACATGTATTTCATCTTTGAATTAATTTCCATGTGTTTTGTTTTGTATTTTCTCCTTAGGTTGGTCACACAGTATCCATGATGGTCCAGGAGAGATTTGGTGAGTAAATGTAAAAGTAACAAATATAAGCATTCTGTTACCAAGGCTTCTTGTAAGTCAATAGTTAAAGCTGTAACTACTGAATGGTACATGTTTAAAGTCTTCCATCAGAAAACAATGTACGTGTATTTGGTCTTGACATTTTACATCATCCGAGATTTAGTAAATGGTGGTGTTTGAAGGCTTCAATATAAATGCATGTACAAACAGTTGCAGTGATAAAAAAAAAAAAAAAAAAACTGCTTTCTCAACTACTCCAGATCATAATCATTGTTCTCTTATGTGTGCACAGAGCTCGTGCAGGTCTGGGATTTCTGTCGTGGCACTACACAAGGTGGGAGGCTCTGGAGGAGCTCCGTAAAACGACGTCTTGAAATTCTCTCAGATTTGGCAAAGTGCAACAATATACATTGGAAACCTGCATTATCTCTTTCAGTGTCATATTTTGGACTGATTTAACAGCTTTCCTTGGGGCACTTTGGGAGTAATGTGCTCCAAGCACTGAGGAAAAAGGTTGACCCAGACCATCATATTGTCTGGAACTATAAGCATGGTGGTACTTAGGAATATGAATCTAATATCCGTATTATAATTGAGAGCAGTTCATCTGAAGTAGTTAAGGTTTAGTTGGAGTTTGCATTGAAAGAGCTAAGGCCACCTCAGTATAGAGACCACCTCATGAATAAGGCCTGAATTGCGGCAGCCATGCATTTTCTTTTGAATACAAAAATATAAATGTACGACAAACAGTTTTGGAATTACAACTGCCCCCCAAATGAAAAGGTGCAACTATAGGTGGTCTTAATATGCAGTTCCACTGTAATTTACATGTGAAGTGGTGAGATGTCTTGATCACGATATAATTTCATCCATTGCTGGTGTTGGGTTACACAGGTTTGTGGTGTGCATTCAGTGCCTGAAAGTTGGAGCTTGTTGTAATTTGGCAACTATGCTTTACTTGTATGTTCCCCTTTTTTCCACAGGAAAGTCTTTGCTAGAGCTGGGAGGAAACAACGCCATCATTGGTAAGATATGCAGTGTTGTTGTAAAATCTACCTAGTATTACATGTATTTTATGAATGTGATAAAGGCAGTTGTGTGGAAGGTGTGTCTAAAATATACATTTATATTTAATTTATTAATGTGACTGTTTATACTTGGGAAAGGAACCAATAATCTGGTGCAGATACTGGCACTATTTATACAAGTTATGTTTATTATATGTGAACATTTGTTCACATAAATTATTCTATTGCATATTTTCCTTTTAAAAACCTGGGCCAGTTCTACCTTGCTTTATGTGTTGAAGAACTTAGAATATGCACCATACATACGGCCCTTTGGTGGATGGCTGCAAAGTTGACATCACTGGAGGCTGTAGTAGCCATGGCAGGATGTGATGTTACCTTCATCAATAATTTAAATGATAGACTTTTGATAGAAATATTAGTTTACGTTTAAGTAAAAAAATGTAAACCTTTTCCTGAATGCGGGAAGGTAATTATTTGTATATCAGTCACCAAAAGACATCTGATGGTATCCCAAAATTGTCAAGAATATTACACATTCATTTTGCTGCTTAATTTGGCGATCTACCTAACCAGATGCCATATTTTCTACATGTACTTTGCTTGTGTGTTTTCTCTGTACATTTGAGAACTTTACTTTATGATATCCACAGTGAATGATGATGCGGATCTAGACATGGTGGTCATGTCTGCGTTGTTTGCCTGTGTGGGTACAGCTGGACAGAGATGTACGACCACACGAAGACTGGTCAGTATTCAACAGAAGTTACTGTAATGTCTGTCCACACTTAATCATCGAGCAAATAGTGCAAGCCATGCAAAAAAACATGCTGTCTTGGTATGTTTCTACAATTTACACTGATAGCTGCTACTTATATATCTGACAAACCACCTTTGATCAAGACACCGCATATTTCTCGAGTATTGAGATGCTTGGTTCCAGTTATGTGTCAACATACATTAATTTAAAGGTCACCTGCCACATGAAATAACCTTTGCCTTGCAGAAGGTATGATCGTAAACATAGAGCTATAATCAAATGTTGCATGGAAGAGTTAACTTCAATAAAGAAAAACAAAAGAAAGAAAAAATTGATGGCAGATAAGCCTCAGATTAGTTGGCTGGGCATACTGGCCCAAAAATGTTTTTGAGAGGCTGTCACAAATCTTTTGACAGAAATATTAATTTACTTTGTCATTTTCAATACACTTTATTTCACCCTATAAAAGTAACTGGAGTTAGGGTAAATTTAGTAGTACCTTTCCTTGGTATTCTTCTGTTATATGCAGTACCCTAAGCACAAAGAATTGCTCCTGCACTTATTTTAATCTGTCGCATATTTTCTCTGCAGATCCTTCATGAAAAAGTGTATGATGTGGTATTAGAGAGACTGAAGAAAGCCTATAGCCAAGTCAAGATGGGCGATCCCTTGGAACGTGAGATTTCTTTTTACATAGATAGCAATAAAGAGTAAATTAACATTACTAAGGACTAATAGATAAAAGACATTTAACTCAGTAGAACCCACAAATATGAACGTATAACTCACGGGTGTATCCTTTAGTGCTTTAAAGCTGACACATTTGCTCGAGGGTTGACAATAATGCTAAGATTATTATGGGGTGTGGTGTTTTTTTTTTTTTTTTTGAGAAAGATTTTGTTGACTCAATCAGATTTATATTTCTTTTCTGTGGAGATTTTAGTCAAATACCTTTGTAAATGGTGTAATTTTTATTTTCCAAGGTTGATGATTAAGAGATCAAAGAAATTCCATTGAATTCTGTCATTTCTGATTTGGTAATGTTCTGGGTCAGTGGTCTGTGCATTATCTCATGAGTTGTGCAGCTACCCATTTGGCTACCAGAGCCTGACATGTCTAACATTACAAAAACTGGTTTTTAGACAAGGCACGTTGGTACTTCAACATAAGCTCCAGCTGCAAGGAATTCAAATATCTCATTTAAGTCCATGTTAAAATGAAAGAATTTGGTGTTGGATTCACTGTCAATAAACCCTCTGTTTTTTTGTTTTTGTTTTTGTGTGTGTAGCTGGTGTATTGTATGGACCAATGCATTCCAAACAAGGAGTGGAGGGCTATGAACAAACTATTGCAGAAATTAAAAGTGTTGGAGGCACAATTGAGTATGGGGGCAAGGTAAGCATCTCAGTGTTCTTCAGTTTTATGTGTACATATTCATACAGTCTTGATTGATTCCAGAAATCCTTAATTAAGAAACATAGACAAGGAATCTATGATTACTGCAGGCATGTATATTTTGAGATGCCATTGTGTGGTATTCCTCAGTGGGATATGTTACAGTGATAAGGGCGGATTGTCTGGACTATTCCTGTGTCACGTTTTTCATCCATGTACATGTACATGTAGGTTTCTGTTCTACATTTTGTAAACTTCATAATGGGTAAAGACTGTAGCAGGCTCCTATAACATCTTGAGTGCATGCTGAGTATTTTTTTCTTTAATAGCAAGATTCAGAAGCCACCAGAAGCATGGCGAAGTAACCCCTACTGAATTAGTGTCGGAGGAGGATTTATAGGAGAAAAATGTCGTGTAAATGTCTTAGTATCACTTCCTCGTGGTACCTTCAGCTGACTGAAATAAAGATTCTGTTTCGGCCATCCTGAATCCCGAACGTCTACTTTTCAGGCTGTTCCAGGAGAAGGCAACTTTGTGGAGCCCACCATTGTCACAGGCTTGCCTCACGATTCCCCTGTAGTTCACAGAGAGACCTTTGCTCCTATAGTCTACCTGCTGAAAACTAAGGTAAGGAAAGGACTCACAAGTGTGTACACATTATGACATCAGTTTTGTACTAGAGCACAGTATGGAGAAAGAAAAGTCCTTTCGCAATATTTTATGCTAAATAGGGTGCACTTCAACTCATCTAGATATTTGACATGAGAGGCATTTCCATGGAAGAAACAACTGGGATAGACTTGAATTATGTGTTTTCAGCAAATTTATGAAGATATGTTCAGCATATAGTGCCCCCCTTTCACTTAGCACTGACAGTAACAACTGTGTAATTGTAGATCATTATAGATAACTGCCTGTAAACTGGTAAATAAACTTCTTGTAAACTAATTTCCTTGTAAATGTTGAATACAATGTGCCTTCCACACATGTTATTCAATTGTAAACTGGTATGTTTTTTTTCCAGTATTATGGAATAAAGAGCAGGAAGTTCCTCAACAAAACAAACCAGATATAAGTATCACGAAATTTGTGTCTTGTGGTCTATTATTTCCCAATCAGATCGATCAAGTTCTGTTTGGAGTTTTTTTTTACTCCACTGCTGGAACTCAGTCTATTTAGCAGGCAGATGGGGTATTATTCAGAATGAAACCATGGTCATGAATGCCGTAGTTTTCATTTTTAATCTATTCGATAACGGTTCATATACACTAAGGAACCAAACCCACCTTTAAAGGATAATTTTCATCTTACAGTGCATCACTGTGCATAGTACGCTTTTGACAAGACACGTTTCTATGAATATTTACAGAGCCTAGATGAAGGCATATCATGGAACAATGAAGTCAAACAAGGGTTGTCTAGCAGTGTCTTTACAAAGAATATCAACAATGTCTTCAAGTGGATTGGGTAAGTTACACACGTCGTCGTTATAGGTTCCCCTTGCAACTCTTTAACTTGAGGAAAAAATAACAAGGATGCAAAGAAAAGACTAAACCAGCTGAGTGTGCTCAGTCAGGTGTGGCTTCTGTTAGGTCAACAGGTATAACTTTCAGACAGAGGTTTAACTTCAAAACTATAAACTATGGAAAGAACTGTTCTGAGTGAGAGCTTGGCCTACTGAGAGTTTTGCAAGTGATTGCTATTATTGTTGGACTAGTATATAATTTGTTTTACAGCTATGTTTGTCCCACAACTTCTGCTTTATCATATTGTCTTCCTAAGTTGCATCCTGTGGTAATGTAAATTATTTTATGGTATTTTTGTAGACCAAAAGGATCAGACTGTGGCCTCATCAATGTAAACATTCCAACCAGTGGTGCTGAGATTGGAGGTGCCTTTGGTAAGCTTTTGTGTATTAACCCTTTGCCCTGTTAAACTAGTTAAAACTAGCTGGTGGTCAAGTGTCATCTGCTTGAATGTTTTATTAACTAATGTCAAGAGTAATGAACAAAAATTGAATGAGGATTTCAGATGAGACCTGTAAAGGTAAAGTGACCTAATGCCTGGGGTCAACAGCTTTCCTTGAGCAGAATGTGGGTTGTAGCTTTGCACCCAACCCACACCAATGAAAGCTGTTTTCTCCATCTCAAACTCCACTTTAATTGAACATGTTGAAGAGAGCAATGTAAGACCAGGCAGGTGTGTTGGAGGCAAATGCACCATTTTGCTACATTACAAAAGCACACCATATGTTCTGTATCATTGGTAAAAATGCATTTTTTTAAGTTCCATAATGTTAGTCATGGTATGGTCTCAAGCCATACCAGCATTATGCCTGGACTTTCTCTCTATCATTAAAACGCTAATGAGTGCTTGAAATTTTAACATACTTGAATTAAAGTCCTATTTACTGTAAATATGTTGCATGTGGATTTATTGGCCTTTCAGTTTTCCAAAATAATGTGCACAAAAATAGAATATCAGCACCCATGATACCATAGAATTGAGCGACATGTATTTACAGAAGAATTTTAGCAGCAGTAAGATGATCATGTCTCTATTCTCTGGTACAAAATAGTGTGAAAATGGAAATTAAATGAGAAATCTCTAATTCCAAAGTTATGAATATCTTTTGATAGCATCAAAACCAAAATCTAAAATTGTCATATGTGCTTAGTTGTAAGATTCTCACCAAATGATCACTGTACATTTATTAGTTGTGCATTACTAACATGATTTTATTAACCCTGCATGCTTGGATTGTATATTGCTTGATGACATTTTGGGCTCAAAGTTAATGACACAAAAAATAAGGTCTATCAGATAGCTTGTTTTTGCCGTGGGAAGTCCTGCTTTGTAACAGATTTGATATGTATGTACATAAACAAAAACACATGGTATAGGGTCATTTTGTGGAGATCCAATCATTTAATGATCATATATGAAGAAGTTTGGAAATAGTATCTTAGCTATTGATCTGAGAAGCCTTGTTTTCATTTTGCTGCTTACCAACTTTGATCATGAACTGTGTCTTCATGGTTGCCAGTAGTCTAGCAGTATACCCCACATGTCAATTCTTTTAATTTACTGAAGGTAATCTACACACAATGCAACACTTCAAAATTATGATTAATTGGGAGCTATATGTAACTGCCTGTTCAAAGTTTTAAACTGGGATATCTGCAAAAAGAGGAAAGATTTGTTATGTTTTGACAGATTTCATACATTTTCCAGAAACTCCTCTGACTTTGATCTTTTCATCTGCACAACATGTAGTGGTGGTTTTGTGGAACTATACCAGAATAGAATGTAAAGAACACCCTGTTCAGTTGTGTTGTTTTTCAGGAGGGGAGAAGCACACAGGTGGAGGCCGTGAGTCTGGCAGTGACGCGTGGAAGCAGTACATGAGGAGAGCAACATGGTAAGCACAAAATTGGGGATTGTCTAGTCATTGGAATTTTTAGTTCAGCTGATGTGTCAGTCTGCTGAGCTTATAGGATGATCTGTCATCCATATGTGTGGAAACATTCAGAGTATTAGAGACATCGATTTGTAGAAGATTGATTGTTCTTTTTGTTGGAGGGTGCTAGAATGGGACTACTCTTTGCAGTTAATTAAGTGTAACAATAATTCATTCACTTTACAAATCCATGTGAAAAATGTTTCTTCCTGTTGGTACTGGAGAGTGAATACTCTTGAAACTCTGCTTCCTGCTATTTTTAACTTTGTTTTCATTCTTGGGATGAGTTTTTTCATGTGGGTCATGTTTTTCTGAACTGTTAGAGATTTGTGTGTGGAAACATTCAGTTTCTTAGAGACATCTGTCATCCTGATCTTGTAAAGTGTCTCAGTGTGTAGCTTGTTGACCTGACAGTGTTTTCCAATGTTGAAAAGATGTAGGCACCTTTACACATGGTAGGTTTGGCAAAATGGTCCAGGCCCAGTGAAGCGTTTGGTAGCTCTGTCTTTCCACAAATCAGAATGACAATGGTTCATCTCTCTGTGATAAATTTAATGTCGGTGTGGTTGGTACATATTATGAGCCTGCATCGAGCTGGGTTCAGCTGTCTGGTACAACGGTTTGTCTCTGTTGATTCTGGTCTGTCTCCTTGTCCATCTCCCAGACGCTCCCCTCTCCTCTCTGTCTGATGCTTGTGACGGTGCTCCTTTTGTATCTTACAGAAGGGTGATTTCATTATCAACACGTCTGTTTTACATTTATTTGCTTACTGTCATTTATTCCAGTATGCGTAGGTGGGTAACTCAACTTCTAGTACATCTAATAACCAGTTTTAACCATCGTGTTCCATGCCACATATCACATTTTCTTGTAACTAATTCAGACTTACAGGAAATGACCTGTAGGGGTCAATACCGAAGTGCAAAGAGGTCAAATATAAGTTTAAGATTTAAACACTGAATTTTACACCACCATGATCCTGACTTCACACACAATTTAATATGAAGACAATTTGGAAAATCATCCATGTATGGAGATGAGGAGCCAGTAAAACACATTTCACAGCCTTACATCATCAAGTCATTGCTGGTGTATGTAGACACGGCAGAATGATATATCAAAACACCAGCACAGAGGCTGTAATACTGACTGTTGTATGTAAACTAAAAGAGTGTGATCACTTCATACACTCTCATGATATATCATGATACATGAATCTGTACCAAGTTCAAGTTCAGTTTTGTTTATCCTTGGTTTTGGGTACATGAAACATTAGCTAGGAGCTATTTTCACCAAGCTTTGAGATAGAAATATAACTAAAATCTGACTCAACTTAGGAGATTTACATAAATAGTATGAACAGTTTCAATGGTAAAAAATAAATGAATACATTAAATTAAATTAAATATATTAAAATGCAGTATAGAAATATTATCTTTTGATGTTGTCAAAGCATCTTTGAAAATATAATAGTCAATGCCATGTCGTGATATTGCCATAGAAAATCACAATGGCAAGTTTAGTATAGTTTGTTAGTAACGTATCACCCTGCAAGTCCTCTCCAACAACCCTGCCTTTGCGAAGGCATCGGCAAAATTGTTGGAGACCCGACAACTCTGTCCCTGCACGCAGACACAGGGACAAAGTGTTGAATTTGTGGGAGGTCCTGGAGTTGCACATGATTACGAGTGCAATGAACAGTGGAATTATTCTGCACATGCTTCACTTCATCTTACGAGGTCCAAAAGAGCACATGCAGAGCAAACGATAGAAAGTGGTTATCTGTTCATGCTTTCCTGAAATTTGCAGATATTGCATCTGCAAACTGGTCCCATCTATGTCTATAAGGCCGACTTGAACGGGTCTATTTTGGTTAGATATTTAGTTTTGAAGGGTAAGTCGTTCCAAAGATAAGGCATTATGAATTGTAAGGAATGTTTACCATATGTTACTTAATTGTATTTGGTAGTTCAAAATTTTAAGACTGTCTTGTTCCGTAGCCAGAATGGATGCATTTTATGAGGCAAATTAGGTGTTTGAGGCTATTTCATGTTTGATTTTAAAGACTTCTGTGACTATTGATCTTTTTCTTTCCATACCCAAAAAGAGCAAAGATGATTTATGTAGTAGTTTAGTAAGACAAGTCCAAGTCTTCATATACAAATTGTAAGGGATCTTTCAAGCAAATGTTCCATCTTTGTCATGTTTTGGGAAGAGCAGAAGTAGTATATTTTGGAGCAGTATCTAAAATATGGTAGAATAAAAGTTTTGACCATTGAAAGTTTTGCAGGCACATCAATGATTCTCTTGAATCATATTGTAACACTAAATTGTGCAGATGCTTTTTTGCATATTTCCTCCCTTGATGAAGATGCAAATGTATCAAAAACCATTTGGGAGGGAGTCCTTCATCTTATTTTTGGTGTCTCAGTTCTATTTAGACTAGATGGTTATCCTGTTGGTATTGCTCTTGAATTTATTTACCTTCACAAATTTTTGTATGTTAAAGCTATTTTTGACTTCTCCAGAACCACCACTCAGATTGTGCTGAAACTTGGTACCTTGTGGAAGGGTCAAATAAACTTGTTAACTGTGTGGTGATAATGCAGAACCCTATTTTTAACATTTTTTTTTTTCCAGTTTAGGTACATGTTAGTTGATGCATACATTCGTATTGATGACTGTGCAAGTCAGTGGGGATTACAGTCATTATAATAGTAATTCATGTTTTTGACTTTTTCCAAAAGCATCAGCCCTATTTGCTTTGTGCGGGGATGTACTTTAGGTGGGTCTCAATTGAGTTTATTCAAATGGTCGTGCTGTTGGGATTTTCAATTTTTTTTTTATGAATTGTATGTTTAATTTTTAGGTAAAATCTGAAAAAAATGTTCTCTTGTGTCTTGCGAATGGTTTTAAAAAGGACAGGCACACATCTGCCCAGGTCCCTAAGACTTTAACTTGTTTGACAGGTGACACTGTAACTTTTTCAGTATTTTTTTTTTTGTTTATGAATTTTTGTGTTTCTTCACTGTTTTGGACTTTTCCCAAAATGCACATTGGACTCTCTTCAAACTTGGTGGGAATGTATCTGGACTCAATCTGCACTATGTTTGTTCACTACATGGTGCTGCTGGCAGGAATAATTGAGAACGTCACATGTTGATGTCAGCAGTGTGACTTTAGGAACATCAGGAACTGTGACGTAGTGCCTTATATCTCAGTAATGGTGGATCCTGTCACAAGCTTGCTGTTAAACACTGATAGGAAAGTACCTATAGGGTTTCTTCTAGTGTTACTGATTTTTACATTAAAAGGTCAAACTGACATCTTGGCTTATCATATCTTCATAATGCTGGACTGTTAGCATATGGTTACTATTAAACAGTAATAAGAAATTTCCTGTAGGGTTTCTTATGCTGTTGTTAATTTTGACAGTGAGTGACTTTTAAAGATCAAACAAACATACTGGCTTTTATCTTGGTTATGGGGAATCGTGTCACATTTCATCTAAAAATGATGACTCCAACACTGTGAGTGAATGAAGACTTTGATATTGCAAACCATGATGCAAGGTCTTATAAAAAAGTGACCTTGATATTATATCAAAGGTCACAGGACTACTTCAGTCTCTATATGCAAGGTGAGCTGAGCACAGGACTGTCACAGTCCTCTAGCTCTTATTTGTTATCTTCAGGATCAGTTAAATATAATGCCAAGTCACTCAGAGATAATTTTTTAGGATGGAGTATTGCAATCACTTCTGGTCCAGAATATTTCATTCCAATGATACAACAATTGCTCCCTGATCTGTTCCTGACAAACAGATGAAAACTGGTGCATATATTTCAGATATCATACATTCCTCATAAAGGTCATCATAAAAGGAAAACAAAGGGATCATTACTCTCAACTATGAGTTTAGAATTTGCAGTTACTGTAGTTACTTAAAAATGCAAGCTCCAAAGTTTGAATTTAGAGCACTTTGAATTTGCCATGTTGTTTACATCATTGACATTTTGTATGCATGTGCACTCCTTCCACGTCCATTCAGATGAAATTTTGGACAACTATATTGTTCAATCGGAATTTGAATACCATGTTCTTTGTTTACATTTTCTCATTAATTTAATCAAATATATAGTCGAATAAAATTATGTGAAAAATATATTCATTCACGTGTGTTTAAGGTCAAAATGCTATGATTCTGTCAGATGGAAGCCTTAGCCACAAGTGACCAGTGCCTTTCTGTATGCAGAATCATTTTGTTTGGACAGTGTACTCTGTAATGATTTTTTAATTGTACAGTATTAAAGCATGTGTACTTAATGTAGATCATATTTAAAAAGAGCTTTTTTCTCGATGCTCAGCACCATTAACTGCAGCGATTCCCTTCCACTGGCCCAAGGGATCAAGTTTGAGTAATCCTGTAATAGACTACGGAGGAATGACTTCATCTTTGTATCTTGCCAACATCATGAACGTGGGTGCCGACCAACAGCACCAGAAGCAGCAATGGTGACTGTGACAGTGAGACTAAACAGACCAGCATTGAATGATGTGGAACATTTTGCTACAAATTCAGGGTCCATGTAATTTTAATAGCTTCGCAGAAATACATGTACTTTGAATGGAATTGGGACGGTGGAGTGTTTTCTTAACATGACTAGTATTTGTCAAAAAGATCCTGAGTAAAGCCTAACTTGTATAAAAAAAGAGGCCAAAATTACACAAAAGATCAATTTCTTCCATTTTAAGGAAACAAGAGGGGTTGAGGTGAAACTGTTTGAACTCTTGTGAGCAGTGCCTGGCAAACTTATCAATATTCTTTGGCCTAAAATGTAGTAAATTACAAGGTTGTTCTTTTGTGTTATGTGCATAATCATGATAATGAGGAATCTGTTTGGAATCCAGGCTTATTGCTTTTTCAGAACTAAGCCAAACAGAAGAATTAAATCTTAGTTATTTGCATTCCACATAAAAATTGCATTATACTGTAGCATTATTCATTGCACAGAATATTTTTGGAAAGCCTGGTGTTGGAATATAATTTGTGTGCTGACTGTATACATCTCAATGTATGTAGAAAATGTGGATTGGCTCATTTTCAAAGTGAATTTTAAAACAGCAGGTACAGTATAGGATATGGGTCAGAATACTGTCATGTGTTAAGGGATGGTTCAACATTATCATCATTTTTGAATTTTAGTACTTAGGGTAATAAATTTCATGACACCCCCCCAACTTAGTACTTAAAAATGATGATCAAAATAATACCAAAATACCACAAAATTGGGGTTACAAATGACCATCATTTTACATTATCTGTGGAAGTTTACAGGTCCATTTACACCCTCCCACCTGCATACTGAAAATACTAATTTAAAAATGATTAAAATGTTGAACCATCCCTAAGTACATGTAGGATCCACAGAATACGTCATGTGATACTGTTCCGTCTCCCTGAGTACTAGTCCGTGTCTGATATTGCACAGGAGTTTACAGTGTAAGTGCCATGTATAAAGCATATGAATACACATAATTGAACAAAAACATTTGTGAACAGTGTATTTACTTCCCAATACAATCATTTGCAATATAAGAGAGGATATTTTGATACTAAAACAAACATCTGTATCAGAGAAAGTTTGTATGTAAACAGTGTTCTTTTCAAGTGGCCAATATTTGTACATGTTCAATAAAGAAATGTGCAGTATGTTACAAATAATGATACAAATTAGAGTTGTAACACGAATACAATAGTAAAAATTTGTTTAAAATAGCATCTGTAGGATGGTAATATTAAAACTGCTAAGTCATGAAAGATGACAAGATAGGAAAGGTGGAATATTAAAAGAGCAAGATAAGAATCTGTCAAGACAATTAGGTTTTCACCAAGATAACCTTTTCTTGAAGTATTTTTCTCTGTATGGCATCTGTAAACAGTGATGCCAGATATACTCAGCATGTACAGTGGTTTACTTGTAGCTACTGTAAATTGCTTTAATTTCGCTGTATTCTTATTTTCGCTTATTTCGCTAGTCACACAAAACCGTCAAAATAAAAACACAATGAAATAGTATTTTAACATTGTTTGAATGGGAGTTATGTCCAAAACAGTGAAATTAAAACTACAGTGGAATGTCAAAAATACGAAAACCGTGAAAATTTATACTCGCGAAAATAAAGCAATTTACAGTATCTCAAGAGGGCAATATTACATTGTACAGATACATGCTCTAAAACTTACATGTATGAGAGTTTTTGCTTAAGGAGGAAGTTAAGATGTCAAACATCCATGCGCTGCATTTATTTTTCTGGATATTTGGAAGCCACACACTGAAAATGCAACAGTTGCATTTCTGTGGGGATAAAAAGAGTTTATTATGGTACAATGGAATGTATGATTGCAATTTTTTTCATAGTTTGGAGAAGGAAGGTATCCTCATGCTTCGTGACTGTTTTATGGTAGCCTAAGGCACAACCTTCCAGTAAAAGTTAAGGTGTTAAGGAATCTTCATTTTCTGCTTCGATTTATTCTCTGCAAAGGTACAATTTGTTCTGTCATACATGGCATTGTAATCACAAAGTTCTTGTGGTTCCTGAATTTTTCTCATGGATTTAAATGAAATTTTGCAAGATTTTTTGTCTGATATTACCCCCGACTTTGTTGAAATTTATGTTGTTTCCGTTTGTTTTGCTATACCAAGTGGCCAAAACATGTCTGTCAAACTTTTATGGCACTGAGACAACCAGCTCTGGATTTTTATGAAACTGTTTTATTTAGTGCTGTTTGCTGAAGCACTGCTTATGGAGCACCAAATACTCAGATCACAATGCTCCTCTCACCAGTAAAAGCAAGAAGCAATTCAGCGAGCTGGGCATAATTTATAATTGTCCCAATTGATATAGTGGGATAACTGTAAATAATGCTAGCTCTGTGATGAACATGTTAAAATGGCCATGCCTGAGTGAATTTCAATGATTCCCTTCTTTCAGGGCCCCTCTGTCTCAAGAGCCCACCTCTCTTCAAAGACCCATCATTCCTATGCACAGTGTAACATTATATAGGCAAAGCCTGTTTCCCAATTGTTTTTTAAAATAAAAATATTTTTAACAGTGTAACATCCTATTATATTGCCCCCACCCCTCCCCCGTCACCCCTTATAAAAGGCCTTTTTTGGGTACCATACATGATGGCCTTATAGGAGGGGGACCACTGTACTATGATGTAATACATTGGCAACTTGAGTTACTATAATGGACAAGAGTAGTACGGTGATTGAGTTAACTTTTATCCACAGTATGCTGCATAAATGTGAACTGACAGCTGGATTATGGTTACATCACATTTTGCGTTGTTGTGAAAATACTTAATGTAATTAAAATCCTGTTTCTTGCTTTAAGTATTTTGTGCCAAATCTTAACATTTCAGTAATTGAGTTTTGTATTGTGTTTTATGTGGTCCAGTTCTTTTCATCATTTGAATTTGGCCATTGCACACTCAAGTGAATGGACATATTGCTGTGCAAATTTTATACATTTCCAGAGCTATAAATCTGATTTATTTCAAGTTGGGTGTGTATCTGTACATAACACTTTAAGTTGACCAGAAGCAACACTAGTAGTCGCTGTTCTGTTATTAAGAAGAGGGGAAAAGTGTACTCTCTCATAGCAGAACCATATAACAAAGATAAGTCGACGACTCAATATTGTGCATAATGTGGTCTCACAGTAGAGGATACTTCTTCATTGGGAGACCTCTCAAAACCAAGATTATTGGACTCTACGCAGGTTGTAATATACAGATGGGTAAAGTTAAATTAGGTTGCACTTAATGTTTGCGTATCTTTTCTACCATGAACAAGGAACATGTTTGAATGGTACATTCCATCTGGGTCACTGGGTTGTAACAGTTGGACATCGTTTTGTGCACATTAACCGTTACTGTCCGAGGAAACAGACAAAAAAAATGTTAATATCCAAACAAACACCTGTTGCTGAAGCTTCTAATGGAAGATACAAGCAATGGATGTACTGAAGTGTGCTTATGTATACATATATATCATATTATTCTGTATGATTCAATGAAGTGACACAGCTGTTCTTGTGTTGAGTAACCTCCTACTCACGTTATCAGTGTGTATATGCACAAAATGAATACATGTACAAGAAAAGGGTTCAGGCAAAATACTTTGCCATGCTTACAGTATTGGCAAATCATGGACATGGATCTGAGATCGCTGGAATAAATGAACTTGTACAAACATCATTATAATGTGTATTTAGATGTGATTTATTTGAAAATTCCTGCACTATCAACAAATCCCTATAGACATTGCTTTTAAAACTTACAATTACATGGTCATTGGTAATTAAACATGATGTAGGTCAGCAGGAAGAAGTTCAGCATGGGACAGTTCATAATTTTGGCAAGATTACAGGCAGGATCCAGTGAGTATAGGCAGTATCCCACATGTACAGGCAGTATCCGGTGAGCATAGGCAGTATCCAACATGCACAGGCAGTATCCGGTGAGCATAGGCGGTATCCCACATGTACAGGCAGTATCCGGTGAGTATAGGCAGTATCCCACATGTACAGGCAGTATCCGGTGGAGGTGGAGTAGGGGGAACATGTTGATATAAACAACGTAGCAAGCTGGTTATAATAAGCACAATATGGGTTTCTTATGTTGGGGGGAGGAGGACCTGTAACACCTTTGTTGAGAGCCCCAGTAAGCATTGCTGATACATTTTCACTGGGTATAAGAACCGAAAGTAAAGCTTTTCCTTTCTTTAACTGTCAACTGAGCTGGGAGGTCCTCATTTTTAAATGTAGTGAAGTAGTGTTTAGCTCTGATGACCGAAGGTCGCAGAGCTTATGGGACCGCTCATGTGTGTCTGTCCGTCTGTCCGTTCATAACACTTCTAGTCAACTTTATGGTGCTAAAAATTGCAGTACTATTTACCTGTTTATACCAATGTCCGTATGGTGGAATAGTGTATGAAGCTTTTAAGTTTCAAAGGAGACGTCCATAAACTTTGGCTCGTTAGTGTGATACCGTCCACACTTTTCAAGTTAGCCCAGTATAACTTTCAGGACTTATAGGGTGTATGAAAAGCTAGGCCAAGTTCGATATTGGTGGCGCCACCTACATTATGTAATATAGGGGTCAAAATGTGAAAACCTTGTGAACACTCTGGCATCTTTAATTTTTGGCACATCTTCACAAAATTTGATGGGATTGTGGGGGAGGTCAAAGTCTAAGTTGCTAATGATACTAGTAGTGCCACCTATAATTCGACAGAAATTAAGAGCCAAAATGTATTTTAAGATGTAAAATTCCATATTTGGAAAAGTAATTGGATTAAACTTCCCAAATTTATATAATATATAAACCATGGCCAAAGGTACAAGGTTATATAATATCAGTGACCTTAACTTATTTTTGTGAGGTCATTATGCCTGTTAAGTTGAAAAGGTGATTTTGTAATGGCTGGGTGTAGCTTCGAGATCTATGGCAAAGAAAATTCGAGCCTCCGGATCAAAATTGCACTTAATTACATAATACATAACTGTACTTGGTGACATAATTTTTGGGTCACTGTGACCCAGTTATTATGGAGTTTGGTGCTTGTCCAAGTTTATTGTTTTTCCTCGGGTCGTGAAAAGTTATGACCCAATTTGAATAAACAGACTATACATGGAAAGCTGGATGTTGGGCGCATGTTTTGAACAGCAACAATTTTTTAATCCGAGTTGAAGGTCATGCACCCCACAATTCTTGAGATAGGCCCATGTAACATTTAGGAGTTATGAAGTGTATAAAAATCTTTGTAGACATTAATGTTGGTGGCGCCACCTATAGTATTATGCAATATACAGGTCAAAATGTGAAAATCTTGTGACTGCAGTACTGTCCACAGTTTTCAAGTTCACCCTATATAAATTTCAGGACTTCTAGGGGGTATAAAAATCTAGGTTCTTTTTGATATTGGTGGCGCCACCGAAAATATTATGCAATATGGGGACAAAATATGAAAATCTTGTGAACACTCTAGCATCTTTGATTTGAGGCAGTTCTTCACCAAATTTGGTACGATTGTGGGGGAGGTCAAAGTATAAGTTGCTAATGATACTAGTGGCACCACCTATAATTTGATGGAAATTATGAGCTAAAATGTGTTTTAAGATATAAAATTCCATATCTTGAAAAGTAATTGGATAAGATTTGCCAAATTTATAGGATATATAGACAATGTCCAAAGCTAGAATCATGTATAACATCAGTGACCTTGATATATTTTTGTGAGGTCATCATGCCTGTAAAGTTGAAAGAGGTGATTTTGTAATGGCAGGGTGTAGTTTGGACTTCAATGGCAATGTCAGCACAGCACCAGACAGGCCTATGGGCCTCTTGTTTTACATAATCTGGGTGTCCTTGATCTTCTGTCCCAAGGTCACTGAGGACATAAAGCTAAGGACTCTCGCATTGTTATCTTGGCACATGCAACAATATTCATCACAGGAGTTGCACAAATAAGCTATGATTACATGTGGAGCAAAGTGCCATCTGGTGGACAATCTTTACATTAAGCTTTATATGTTCAGAAGCAACTTGAGGACTCCCAGCTTTGAGATGAACAGGTGCAATATAGTCATGATGCAGCAGAGCATTAGGCCCATGGGCCTCTTGGTCTGGGCAAGGAATGTCACAGTGTGCTCACAAACAAAAATCTGCATTCACTTGTCATCCCAGCACATCTGAAGCCTGTGTTGTCACAGACTCCAACCCACAGCTTCATGCAGACTGGAGATTCTCGCTCCTGGAGTATTATTGAAACTGGAGATGTGATGGAGCACAGCAACTGTGCTGGGGGATTGGTCTGAGAGGGCAGCGCCCCCTCCTGGGGTGAGCAAACTATGAAATAAAAAGGAGTTAAAATGGTGTATTTCAATGATTTTTTTTACCTCATCCATTTTTTTTATCTGGGCGGGAGAAAACATATTCTAAGTGGGAGAACGGGAGAATTTGGAAAAAGGGCAAAAAAATGGGAGATCTCCCACTGAAAACGGGAGGGTTGGAGTGTCTGTGTTGTTATGAATTACATGGCAAGTTGTTGCTCCTGTTGCTGCAAGAGCATAGTCTACTGGGAAATGCTTATTACAAAGGGATCAGAAAAGCCTCATTTGTCTGAGCCATACAATTGGACTGGAAAATGGGAATACTGCAACTAGTTTAATATAGCAATATTGATTTAAAAAAACAAACTCCAAATACATCTGTCTAGATAGTAGTACACAGGAGACATGCAGATCACTGCAAGAGGGTTTGTGGTTCCCCTTGAGCCCAGCAAATTTTTTTTTTTATAAAAAAAGGGCGGGGAGCACGAAAACTTGTAATTGCATTCTTCTGACATTTCTTGCAATCATTGATGCATTTCCTATGGATCAGATCCAAATAAAGCCACCCCAAGTGGAAAAAATAATCACAGGTTTTATTCAAGTCTTGGTGCATTCTGATCAAAGGGAATTTTAGCTTCTATTCTTATTGGTGAGATTTCACTACATAGATATTAAAAATTGAGCCTTGTATTGTTTTCAGGTGATGGGACAGACCCAATCGGCTGGTTCAGCCCCAGGGGTCTATATTTGCACCAAAAAGAATTCTTCACATTTACTGGGATCCTGTGCTGCCACCCAGACTACAGCAAGGAACTTGACAAGCAGGAGGGCACATTCAGGCTAGATGAGCTTCTTTGACAAAAGTAACAACTCTTGAAAGGAAAAAGCTCAGGAAAAGTCATTCAGTAAGTTTTAAAACATACAGGATGTAAAACAGGGTTATTACTTTGGATGCCAATGTCACGTTGGTGTGCCGAAATGCTTTCCTCTCTGTGGCCACCCTGCCGACAGCTGTTAGCAGAGATGCTTGTCAGCTGCCCCTGGATCCATTTGGTCCAGAGCTGTTCTGGTGGTTGCCTGCTAAACAGATGTTCTTGGTTGGCATTCAACTGACTGTGCCCGGCGCTGGGCTGGTGAACACCTTGTGCCCCAAGAAAGTCTGCTATGGAGGCAATTCTGCTGGTGAATTGCCCTTCTTCTTTAGTGGGTGGACAAGGTGGCCAGTGAGAAGTGGCAAAAGTCTCTCAGTGAGACTTTGCAGTCAAACATGAAGTCAACCAAGGGGTCATGTTCCTTCTGTCGGGACGCGGCTGTGTGTGGCCAGCAGCAGCAGAAGCTTAAGAGGCCAAGGAGGAAGCTGGTTAAGAAGGGTGACCAGCTTTCTAAGCTGGGCTCTTCTGGTCCCAAGAGCAACCAAAAATCGACCGTGTGCCAGTAGGGGTGCATTCATATCATGCAACACCTCTGCGAGCCCACCAGTCTGGGATCCCTGTCCACCTTTCTGGCAAGGATTGGTTGGCAGCCGACTAGCGTCCTTTGCTGACCAATAGGATCCCATCTCTGGCGATGCTTTCATGTGAAACATCATCCGGCAGGGCTTCTTGTTGTAGTTCCCTGGAAGCAGCTCCCCTCCTTTGTTAAGAGTTCCCTTACCTTTCAAACTGCCTCACGAGGAGGCAGATTGGAAACTCTTGAAAGGGGGCCATAAAGCTAATGTTGGATGATGGGTCCCCGGGCTCTTACAGTGGTCTCGTTTTAGTGCTGAAGAAATGGCAGACAAAGACTGGTCATCAACTTGTCACATCTGAACTCTTATCTTGTCAAACAGCACTTCAAGATGGAGATGCCACCATCATCATGGTGGCAATGCAAACAGGTGATTGGGCATCCTCGATAGACCTGAAAGATGAGTACTTCTCACATTTTTGTGGCCAAGTGGTCTCAGAAACTCCTGCTCTTCATGGTACATGGCAAGGCTTTCCAGTTCAAATCTCTGCCATTTGGCCTAGTGCCAGCACCACTGGTCTTCATCAGGGATCTGTTTGCGAAGTTATGCCTAATGATGAATCTCTCAAAGTCCAGCCTGACTCTTTCAAGGGAGTTTGTTCTTGGGGATTCAATTTTTGACAGTCCAAGTCATCTGTCAGCCACCAGAGAAAAGATGGAAGAGCTTTCTTGAAACAGTTCAAGAGGGTGTTGGCTGTGAGATTGCTGGGATTGGGAGAGATGGCTCTTGTCTCAGCATATCAGAGTTCATTCTTATGATTGGTTGATTTTGAGATGGTGGTCTTGCCGGATGAATGTGATGCAGGGGCAGTCCCTGGTGGCCTTCAGTGGAGAAGTGACTGTGTTCATTTGGACTCGGTGACAGCCTCAGGTGAATGGCCTGCTCAGTGGAGGTGGTTTGTCATCAATTTGCTAGAACTGGAAGCGATCCATCCTGCCCTCATCCAGTTTCAGTCACAGCAGGAGCACAAACATGTCCTGGTGGTGTGCGGCAACTGCATGGTGGTTGCATACATCAACAAACAGGAAGGTACCAGGTCGAAAAGGTTGTTCCCTCAGGCCCAGTTGATCCTGCTCTGGTGCAATCAGAATGGCATCAGGCTTCATTGTCGGTACATTTGGGCTGCCTCAATGTCAAGGCCAACCTGCTTTCACACCAATCACAGGTGATGCAGACTGAGTGGTGTCTTAATACCCGAGTGGTGGATGTGATCTGGGCCCTTTGGGGTCAACCACACACCGACCTCTTCACCACCAGGGACAATCACTTAAATGGAAACCTTTGCATCCCTGTTCCTGGACGAGTTGGCATGGATGACAGACACCATGTTGATTTTATGGCAGGGAACATGGGTGTATGCCTTTCCTCCAACCCCATTCTTGCCAAAGGTTCTTCCCAAGTTTCGAGAGGAGCAGTTCGAAGTCCTTCTCATGGTCCTATGGTGGCCCAAGAGGGAATGGTCCTTGGATCTGCCGGAGTTGATTGTAGAGCCTCCTCCGTCACTGCCTCTCTTCCCTCAACTACTCAAGCAACCAAGATACAACAGGTTCTACTACAATCCTCAGTTTCTCAGGCTTCATATTTGGTGACTATCGCCAAGAGCATTACTTCAGCCGGCTTCTCTCAGGGAGTGGCTTGGAGTTACCTAGGGAAAACTTCGTCAGTGTTCTTTGAAGATTTATGATTCAAGGTGGAACAAAATCTTCTTGATGTGCCTCTAAGGACTTCTCGTCTTGGGGGGATGTCAGTCCAACAGATTCTTTTGAGTCTGTATGAGGAAGGGAACTTGAAGGCATGCACCATGGAAGGATACAAATCAGCTGTTGTGACCACCCTCAAGACCAGGGGCCAGAGTTTAGGGATGGATCCCTTCCTCTGTGGACTTGTTAACAGCTTCTACACAGATCATCTGGTGGAATGCAATCTAGTGCCTAACTGGGATTTCTTGGTGGTTCTTGGGGCTCTCATTAGGCCTCTGTTGAAGCTTAAGATATCGTTACAATCGACCTGAAAATTCTTACATTCAAGATGGTCTTCGATCCTGTCAGTTATAGCCAGAGGGGCTGGACATGGGGAGAAATACACCTCGGAAGGATGTTTTTCTAAGGCCTTGTGTAGAATTTGTGTCTAAGATACAAGTGGCACTTGACCCTTCAACCGCCTTGAGAGGTTTTTGGTTGAAGTCACTCTATGCAACAGTGTCCAGGTTCAAGCCAAAGAGGCCCTTTGTCTCATTAGAGCCCTGTGGCTCTACATGAAGAGGACTGTACCTCATAGATTTGTGCAGAAACCTTTGTTTCTCATTTCCCTCTTAGGCGGATGGAGTCCAGGACTCTGTCACCTAACACCATCTCGGGACATACAAGGAAAACCATTTCCTTGGTGTACTGGGTGGCTGGAAAGGATGAAGAGCTGGCATGTCTTCATTCTGTCTAGGTTAATGAGACCAGGGCATTCTCTGCCTCCTGGGACATGTTACGCAATATATTAGTAGAGGATATTATGGTCACCTTTAGATGGCGCTCCCAGACTACTTTTACATCCTTCTATCTAAGAGACTTGGTAGAAGTGGAGACATGGCTGTTGGTGCTCAAGTGATTCCCGGCAGCTGCTTCCAACCAGTCTTAGGGTGTGCTCAACCCAGCACTTCTAACTCAAGGGAGTGTGCACTGGGAATACAAGAATGTTTTACTGGGCCATGGCTCTCAAGTGATGAGTCTTTTGGTCTGGACTCTTCTGATGTTCCTCCCACCTCCAGTCTGATTGTGCATCAGATTAAAAGACCTGTGGTGTTTACTGTGTCCATAATTTGAAGTTTTTAAACGTAAAACTATTATTAAGAAACAGTACTCACCATAGATCACTAACAGTCCCATTCAAGCATTCCTGCTTTTCAGTCCCTCCTCAAAAGTGCATAAAATTGAATTGAAGATGCTCACTAATATGCATTACCATTAGCAGGAGCGCTGTGCCATGCCACAGGGCCTGGCGGGTTCAATGTAGCAGCATGGTACGGAACTGGATCCATGCGATTTTCAGTGGGGACTCTGGCAAAGCATGTACTTGTAAGGACATGGGAAACCAGCTTAAGTGACCTATGGTGAGTACTATGTCTTAATAATAGTTTTATGTTTAAATTTAACTTTACTTTTACATCTCTTACATTATATTTATACCACAAGTTGGTGAAAAATATATGTTTTACCCAATTTTTTATATTTGTACAAGAGTGGAAGATTGTGTGTGTACATTTATATGACACCAGCTAGGAGTAGCATCCAGTGTCATATTCTAAATCACCATATACTTGTAAAGAACAATTCCCCACGCAAACTGCCAAATAAACAATTGTGAGTATACACTTCCACAACTGTTATCACTTTTTGGCTTTGCTGACTATAGGTTGCAGAGTTCATGTGATGACTCTTGTCTGCCCGTCCATCCATAAACTTTTTGCTTGTGGACATGATACAGTCCACAGATTTTGAGTTAGGTTAATCCCATATAACTTTTTGGACTTATCAAGTGTGTGAAATTTAGGTGGAGTGCGATATTGTGTGATCTATGGGTTAGACCTATATTTTTTGCAATCTAGCATCCTTGATTTTTGATAGATCTTCATAGAATTTAATGGGATTGTGGAGGCAGTCAAAATCTTGGTGGCACATGATACTAGTGGCGCCATCTATACTTTGATGGAAATTATGAGCCAAAATGTGTTGAAAGATATATAATTCCATATCTCGAAAAATGATCGTATTAGACATGCCAAATTTACTGGATATACATAGATTGTGTCCAATGCTAATACCCCTTTCGAAAATATGCCTTGTTGCTTAGTGTCTCCGTTAACTAGCAGGTACTTATCTGCTAGTTTGCAGCTAAGTAGTCGTTGTTTGAAAGTTAACCATGCATATGACTTTGCAGCTAAGTAGCAGGAAAAAGAGATCTGATTGGTGGACATTCAGGTCACAAGAAGAGGCCATTGGTTTATGTTGAGTTGAAGCTAGTATGCAGCTAAGATGATAAGTTGCAGCTAGTTTGTGGCTAAGCTGCTGCTAGATGCTCCCATTCGCAGGTTTTCTGCCAGGTAAGGAAGAAGTCCCATTGCCTGGTCTTCCATGAAGTAGCCACTTATTTGCAGCTAAGCTGCCACTTGATGCTCCCATTGGCCGGTCTTCTGTCAAGTGAGGAAGAAATTCCATTCGCATGTCTTCTTGGAAGTAGCTGCTATCCACGTATGGATCCATAGCTGGATACAGGGTGCACATTTTGAATAATTCTTAAGCAATGTTGAAGGTGAATGCCAAGGTGTTGCATCATACAGTCCAGGCCTTGACTAATTTTTTATAGTAATGGAAGGAATGCGTTTTAGGAAATGAATTTATTTTAGTAATGGTGATCAAATTATGTGTCACCACTGCATAGGGCCCGTGGGCCTCTTGTTTGTTGTGAAACTTACGTTAATTGATCATGGAATTTACTAACAGAGGGCTCTGAATACAATAAAGTTTCTTGGGTTTTTTTTCTTTTATTTATTGAAGTGACCAAGATCTCAGATCTCTGCTGATATTTTATTCTAACAAATTAATGAAACATGCTTTATTGATAGGAAAGGCAAAATTACATGTAACATTTCAAAAATATCACTGTATAATTATGTCTCATTGTCAATTAACATGTCAAATAATTCTCAGCTGAGATGATGAATGTTGGTGTACCATGAACATAATATCTGCCAAAGTACCTGCAGATAGAGTTCATTTATTCTAAATCCTGTTTATCTGGATTTTGTTTGCATAAGTACATGTATAGTTATGAATTCCGTCCCATTGACATTAACACATATTTTTATATGACCGATTGGTGGTCATATAAAAATATGTGTATTCGAAGCTATTTTCAGCCAAGTACATCTTTAGTTCCAGTCTTATAATTTATATTTTGATTGCCAGTATGGATTCAGAGAGTGTCACTCAACTGAAGTTGCATCCTTCTAATTAATTGACAGAATACTTTCACATGTGGATAAAGGTGAAGTCGCAATGAACATATTCATGCATTTATCTAAAGCCTTTGATACATTGGATCACAATAAACTTCCATATGGATTTAGCTACTATGGTATGAAAGGACCTGCTTTAGACTTGTTCTCAAGTTACTTGCATGATGGAAAACATTATGTTGCAATAAGTGTTGTAAGTAACAATTTCTAATGATATAACTACTGCTGTCCCACAGGGCTCTATTCTTGGCCCGTTGCTATTCATTATTTACATAAATGACATACCTTCAACCTCCACTTATTTTAAATTTGTCATTTATACTGATGACACTACAGTATTTAGTACCCTTAATCGTTTTGAATTGCCTAATGTCTGTGACATTTATATAATATGAATTCTGAATTAGATGAAATAAGTACCTGGCTGAAAGTAATCAAATTAACAATAAATACTCATAAAACTGAATTCATGCGTTTTTACAAACCGCTAAAACACATGGTTATCCTAACTCTCAAAATATACAATCCTGAATTAACTTTAGTGGAGGAGTTCAATTTCCTTGGCCTTTTCCTGGATAAACATATGAGTTGGACAAACACATTCAAACAGTCCCATCCAAAATTTCACAAACAACTGGTGTTATGAATAAACTTAAAGATTTGCTCCTAACATACTTTTAACTTTATATAACTGCCTTATAATGCCTAGCTTAAACTATTGTTTGCTTGCTTGGGGACATTGACTTGACCGAATTTTATCTTCTCAAAAAAGGGCTGTTCACATTGTAAATCACAGCAAATACAATTCACACAGTAAACCAGTATTTTAAGAACTAAAACAAACAAGAACTTAAGTTTTTATACAAATTGGCAAATAATAGCCCCTGCTCCCCACACACACGTACTTTGAAAATGTCCCCATATGCTACCAGCTTCGGACATGCATAACTATAACATTAGACAAGAATTAAGTTTTTTTATTCATAGAGTTAATCCCAGATTTACCAAACAAATTGTATACGTTACGAACTAATTCAGTATTTAAATGTCACACCTGATCTAATTAAAGATAAAGTACACACCCATAGTTTTAAAGGGTTTTCTTTGTATGCAAAACGTTATTTCACTGATTCCTACAATAGTGTCAAAATTCTGATTGTTCTGTTTGCAATAGCCAATACCTCTGCATAGACTTCCTGTCTGTACGTCTCTGATAAAATAATTATTAAATGACAAACAATCATCCTGCTTGATACAATCGTTTCTTTTCTTTTACTTTTTCCGATATTGTTTTGAAAGTTGGCCATGCTCAATGTAATTTATATTTGGGTTGTTAAAAAGGTACATATTGATATTGCTTTTCTCCATGGTAGCTCGCATAATAGCGGTTGACATATAACCTTAATGTGAATCTCCAGACCAATACCGCGTAATTCATGATTGAAATGTGCACAAAATAATGGTCAATTAAAATGATTCCTGATGCTTGAAGTATTGTTTAGAACTTCTGTCTTCACTGGTTATAAGAAATTAATTGTTTGTCAAGTCTTGTTATATTAAAACTATAATTGGTCCTTGGATAACATATTCAGCGCATTTATTTAAGATATGTAAAAACAAGATGTGTACAGTTTTTCATATGAAAAGAAAATGCTCAAATGAATTTTTCCCTTTACTTTTATATGGTCTTTGCGACATGACTGCATGGACGGTGCATGTATAATTTTAAAGCCAACTTTTTAGTCGTGGCATCCTCTAAGATCATAAAAAAAGTTTCAACAGTTCAACATACTAGAAAAAATTGGTGAAGTTTACAAATTGTCTGATCAATAGGCCTACCATCAATCGGGGCTTTTTTAAAGTTTTTGTTTATATATATATGGGTGTTCAAAGTAGCTCCACCCTAGTATTGAACACATGTAAATTTTTGCCATGAACGAGTAAATAGTATCAGCTGTGACTAAAAAAATGGCACTCTTCAAAAAGTGCTGGAGCATGTGCAGAGTATACTATCCATAAAAACAATATCAGAATGAGTTCAGCAAAAAATCATGTTTTTTAGTGTAACTCGTGACATATAGTGATAGTACCCTAGACTTCACAAATGAAAGGTTTGGTCAATATGTGGCATACTAAAGCACAAAAGAATATAATTATTGTTATAAGGGAGATTGAAAACAACATCACTAACAGAAGTTAAGGTATTTATTGAATTATGTTTTGAAATACAGTACTGTCAATGTTTTGTAACAATATGGGAGTAAGCTGTTTAAGATTGAAGATTGTTTTGTCTTCATTTTGACAATTTGAATTATGTACCGTACTTGTGCTAACAATAAAAACCTGGGAACAGTAAGAAATCTATTAGGGATAATTCATATATACTTTTGCCACCCAAATTTCCGTTTAAGGTTTACCAAACCATCAAAGTACAACTTTCAAATTATAAAACATCTAAGGATGTTTGGTATGTTAACACAATATGCTACCAAACAGCAAAATATCTATATCATGCGAATAGAATTCACAAAAGTTATTATGGAACAGGAAATGTATAAAGATTGCTTTGTCTCCATTCTGACAATTTGAATTATGTATTTGTGCTAACAATGAAACCTGGAAACAGTAAGAAACCTATAAGGAACAATTTATGGGTACTTTTGCAGCCAAAACATCTAGGAGACTCTAAAGGTACCCGTACCAGGTCCCTAAAAATAGTTCAAAATTTCTACTTTTACCTGCCCTTAAAATGAAATTGAAACAGACATTGTGAAATATTTCTAGAGTTACAGTGGTGCAGAACTAACTTAGGGGGCTGGCATTATTTGCCGGGGGGGGGGGGGATATTGGGATGCCCCCTCTATTTTTACACGGCTTGAAACCGTAGGGCCCCCCCCCCCTTCATTCAGTGTAATTGATATTTTGTGACACCCCCCCCTCCCCGATTGTTTGTGAAACACCCCACTGCAGCTATGTAGGATATATGACTAAATTTCATTAAGTTGGATTTTTGTCTAGTTAGTCTGAGTAAACTTAATAACATGCTTTCAGTATATTTTGTAAGCCAAAAGTGAAAATTTAAGTTTGCAGAAGGCCATATTGGTGGTTTCATGACATGTGGGGGGTGTTTTTGGCATGGAATGGTGCATTTTGTTGTATCCTGAGCTTTCTTTTTTTTCTTTTTTTTGTGACACACTCCCCTCTCCCCCCCCCCCCCCCATGGAGATGTTGAAACTTATTTTGTGACTCCTCCCCCCCCCCCGTCGTGGGAGGACAAAATTTTGTGCGCCTCCCATATCCTGAGCGCCCCCCCTCCCCCCCGCGCCAATAATGGCAGCCCCCTTATGTTATGTGCCCATATACATGCATCAAAACACACCTACATGAGCTAGGGGAAGGTGATGTATATCCCATTTTAGAGAAGGGCATTAGTATATGCAAGGATGGTACCCTCCTTGGTATAGGTATAGAATCCACTGTCACTGATACCAGGATATATCTATAACTTCGTACGGTAAATGTTGTACCAGGTCCTGGTACAACATTTACCGTACGAAGTGGCCTCAAAGACAAAGTAGCTTAAGGAGTTACTTTGAACGTTCAAAGTAACCCCATAATTTGACAGGCGTGGACAAAAAAACAAAACAAAACAAAACAAACAAACCCCCCCCCCAACAAACTCATGCCTATCAAAATATGAAACAAACTTTAGGTGAAAAAAAAACACAAAAACTTATTTTGGATGTCAATTTACACTTTGCATCAGAAGATGTTTTGTATACATGATAAGTGTACAGTTACAGTTGTGATGACAAAAGTTCGTCTGCTATGGCGAATCTACTTGCCAACGGTATCCATGTTTAAATTTGCTGTTGGACTGGGATCTTTAATTAAAGCAGCAACAAGAGAATACCATAAACAGGCCTAAAATCTGTCAGACCTGACGTATTAAAACACCTGCAAAAATATCGAATAACTATAACTATAAGATAATTTTTATATCGAAAAATCCTTTTTTTGAAATCAGGAATCCCTCTGACTCTGCCCAAGCTGGAAAATAACATGTGCTCGGAGTCTGACCAAGGAGGAAAGAATCTATACTAGCTCCATGGTCTGACGCAAAACAAAATAAACATACTTTTCATTGTTGTATGCGGTTTTAGCTCTGATGCAAAAATATACATATACTTTTCATTGTTGTATGCGGCTTTAGCAGACAACCAACATGGCGACCCTCGACGAAGGGTTGGAGTTCACTCTGCACAAATCTTCGTCGGAATTCAATTTATATGACATTTCAACAGTTCATGTTGACGAGAATTGCAGTTTTAGTGCCCTGATTCATACAGATGGTGATCTGTCATTCCTCAGTACAAAAGATTGTGTTATTTTGCGTCGTGTTCTCAAGCAGAAAAGGTGGGTGTTTTCGTCCAGTTAATTTAATTTACTGTCAACTATGAACTACTTCAAACTGTCATTGTCAACAGACTGCCATAAGTTTCGATACTTTATTTAAGTGCATTAATTGTAACGTCATATTCAACTCGGACACCATGTCATGCTGAAAATCCCATATTGTTATGGTAAGATTTTCTGTTGGTAACTGCATGTAACCCATTCACGGTAAAAACTTTCATTATCATTAGTTTCAAAAACCCAGCCTGCCTGTCCCGGACCCAGCTTTTGTTTTGTACTTTGGTGCGAAACTCAGTACGGTTCTTCCTGGTAGCGCTTGACTGAGGTGGCTGTTTTCAGTGTGTATTATCGGCTATATGCGGCATCTGCAACAATAGCCGTACACAGAACACTTCACTGAGCAGCCCCGACAGACACTTCATAAACATCCTCGTGAATCGAAGTCTTGCATATTGACATGTTTCATCTGGGGAAAAAACATGCGAAAGTTAGATTATCAATGGAACCCTGAGCTATGATTTTACCTCACCGCATTTTTTGTTGTTGTTGAAATACCCATGGCACTGGTTTTCCGAGGGTATATATGCATCTGACGACTGCACAGCTGTTGAAATCCGAGATGCAGACACTTCACCATGCTCACGAAATACAACCCCTGGTACCCTACCCACTGGCCAATTGGATTCAATCCATAAAGTTTATCAGGTTTTAAAGTACATCTAAATTTATCTTACAAGTGAATGCCAGTCAGTTGTTATCTGTCATTAATTTCACATTTTAGACTTCTGAAAAAGGATTGACCTGATCCTCTTCATTTCAAACTTGGTGGGATGTATCTTTTTTGGACCATCTCTACCAGGTGTGTTCAAATAATCACACTCCAGTAATATCCTATTTTTCAAAATGAATTGGGTGACACCCAGAAGAAGTATATAAAAACAGCCCAGGCAACGTTCATTAATGCCAGGTACACTGTGAAAACATTTATTTTCAGCTTTTGCATTTTGGATCTTCACTGAGACTTTAAATTCACTTTTTTAGTTTTACTGCCTATCAGTGCCATGTTAAAAAAAATCACTGTGTTTGTAATTTCACAGTTTTGAAGCATCAGCGATATAAGGGAAAATGAGAACACAGCAAACTTAAATGATTTCACAGTAGTATGGAAAGCTGGCATTGTGACCAGTGTCAATTTTAGTTCTCAATTCAGCTCTGACTAACTGGGCAGTGCTCTTTTAGAACAGCAACAGAACACCCATTTGACTAAATTCCCATAGAACAAAGTGTGTGTCTTTAGATTTGCTGACCAAAGGGCATAAAGCTCATGCAATCATGCATGTCTGTACATCCATCATTCCACCCCTCATTCTGTAAATGTTTTTCTTGTGAAGGCAGTGCAATCCAGTTTTGAAGTTCGCACCATATAATTTTCAGGACTTCTATTTTCTAAAGTGTATGGAAATCCAGGTAAAGTTTGATATTGGTGGCACCACCTACAGTATTATTGAATATACATGTACATCTATCATGGGTAAAAAATGTGAAAATCTTGGGAATCTTCCAGCATCTTAATTTATTATGGATTTTCAGGAAATTTTGCAGTAGGATTGTTGAGGAAGTCAAAACCTCAGTTGCATACGGTATTAGTGCTGCCACATGTATACAGATATAGGTTGACAGATACTCTCTCAATTTATAAGCTAAAATGCTATGAACAGATAAAATGCGATAACTTGAAAGATAATTATGCCAGACATTTCAAAGTTATAGGATATATATATATATATATATATATATATATATATATATATATATATATATATATATATATATATATATATATATATATATATATATATATATATATATGTCCAACACTAAAACATTATATTATAATATGGATGCTCTTGACCTATTTTATAGGTCACCAGGCCTACAGGTACACATGAAGTGATCTGGTGATGATAGAGCATAGCCGTCAATCGAGATTAAAGCTGAATGCAAATTTTGAAGAGTAACAATTTTTGAAACAGAGATGAAAGTCAAGGTCATATGGCCATTAAAAATTTAGTGGTCAAAATGTGAAAGAATTTGACTGAAGAGGTTGAAAGTTTGCATGATTATGTACCAAAATACAAACTAGATTGGGATTGTAAATGAGTGACCTTGACCTATTTTCAAGGTCACATGACCACTTTTTAAAAATCATGGCAGATGCCCTTGAGAAGGATTTGACTTAGGAGGTTGAAATTTTGTGTGAATATTTTTTGGTATAAGATTTTTATAAAACCGTGCTTGTGAGTGCAAATGTTTGACCTTGACCTATTTTTCAAGGTGACAAGCAGTTCCTTAAAGTTGCGGAAGTGATAACGCAAGAATGACTTAAGGTAGCAGCTTCAAATTGTGTGATTATGTATCTGTGGAAGAGTTATGTTGAGATTGTTGATGGGATGACGTTCACCTATTTTTCTAGGTCACAGTAGTATTTCATTGAAAATAATTGCAGACAGGATAAGTACAGAAGAATTTGACTTAAGAGGTTGACATTTTGTATGATTATGTACAAGTATAAGAAGTGGGTTAAGATTGTAGATGAGTGACCTTGACATATTTTTCAAGATCACATGGCCATTTTTCCCAAAAAATCATTGCATATGTGATAAGTCCAGAAGAATTTAACTTGGTAAGATGAAATTTTGGGCGATTATATAAATGTACCAATATAAAAGGTATTTTTGGTTGCAAATGGGTTACCTTTTTGCTATTTTTCAAGGTCACATCAGTATTTCATTGATAAGGGCGCACAGGGAGACATTTGAGTTTCTGTTGGAAAATGAGCATGTTCTAGTGTTGTTTGGAATCTCAATATCAATGTTATCCATTAAAAGTCAGCAGAGTACTGGGCCCAACTTTTTTCCACCAAACCACATTTCATATTTTCCTCAAACTTGGTTGGACTGTACATAGCTTGATACAATCTTCACCAAACTTTGATATTTGTGATACTAGTATCATTTTCTGTTTTTTTTAACAAATTTGAAAATTATATGAAATTTGATCAGCATATATGCCATCGTGTTTTAAAAGAGAGGGATACTAGTGTATGCATGTGTATGTGGTTTTGTTCATAACCATGCACTAGTGCCACTTCTAACTTTATTGGGATGTAGGCCCACTGTGGCAGGATAGCAGTAAAACTAGGTTACTAGGACAAGTGTTTGAATTGTTCATATCCATGTAATATTAGCACAAAATTAAGCTGTACTCAACTGTGTTCATCTTAGCTCAGTTCAAACTGCAGCTGATGCAGAGGTTCCAAAACTCCTGAAGTTTCGGGCAATCTCCCTAAGTTTAACTCATTTCTTTAAAGTATCCTGATCTCCCGAATTATCCGGGTTTTGTTTTCGAAAAAAAGTTGACATTTTGCAGAAATTGTTTGTGTTGTGACAGTGTTTTTTGTGTATACACTGCTAACTGACTATGGTTAACATAATTTTAAATGCGTTTTCCTATTCCCTTTCTTGCAGCTGATTTTTTGCTCAACTGACTTTTCAGTAGCTGAGCTTATCTTAAGGTCCTTCGTATGTCATCAACAATCGACTTTTTCTCCAAAACCATCTGCCAGATTGAATTCAAACTTGGTGGCCATATACATATACATTCGGTGCGTCTCTACCAAATTTGTTCAAATGGTTGTGCTCCAGTGATTTATGGATTTTTTAGGATTTTTTATGTTCTCTATTGGGCAAATCTTAAAAACTCTATTTCTCTAAACTGTTCACCCGATTGCTTTGATATCACACAGGAACACTCCTAGGGGCTCCTACTTCTTAATTTGTTCACCAAGTGTCATTGCAGTGTTTTTCTAATTTTGTGTGTTTTTGCCATTTTTGGCTCTCCAGAACTATCAGGCAGATTAAGGTGAAACTTGGTGGATATGTTTTTTGTGGAAGGGTCAAACAAAGTTGTTCTCTAGGTGGCAATGCTGTGGATTCCTGATTTTTAATGATTTTTTAAAATTTGGGTTCTTATTGGCAAATGCACCTTTCCTGTTGATTACTATGTAAGTGAAGGGGCAGTCGAATGCTAATTCACATTTTTGACTTCTTCTCTGAAACCCTCATCCAGATTGACTTCAAACATGGTCACAGTGTACCTTGGGTGAGTCTTTCAAAGCAGATTTGTTCAAATGGACATGCTCCATTGATTTTTTATTAATTTCTTTGTTCTCTTTTGGGGCAAATCTTAAAAATGTCATGCAAGGGTATATGTACATGTCAGCTGAGCACAGAACTGTCACAGTCCTCTTGTTGGAATTTTAAACCAACAGAATGCACCATTTTAACTGGATGTTTACAAAAATGTCTCGCATCCCCTTCCAATAGTCTGCACAATCTCCTAAATTTCTACTGATAATTCAGGAACATGTGCTGAATTGGGAGAAAATAACTTCGAACCTCTGCTGATGCGCAACTCAGCTCAGGCTGGGATTTATATTGGGGTGAATGAAGATCTAGCTGTTAAGGGTCCAGGCCACCTAAGCATGGGCTGCTTACACAGCTGTCTTGTTTGCATTATCATTTGTATGTGTAAGATAAAAGTAACATCAATATAATGTAGGTTCTTTACCTTACAAGATATATATTTACCCTTCCAGCTTTCATTGGCTTGACAGCAAGGCTGTGGGACTTGGTCATCATTCTTTCTTTATTATAAATCCTGAAGGCCATTTGGGTATCTATCAACTTCAAAGATGTATTATAAGCACAACTACTTCACCCTACACTGTCAAGTGTAGGCTTCAGAACCATGCACACACACTCAAAAGTATACTGCAACAGGCCAAACTGGGTAAGCATTTTTGTTGTTTGTTACTTTGTCACTGAGTGCAAGATACCTACCTGCATTTGCTTTTTGTTCAAGTCTTTGAAACTAGCCCATGTAGACCAAGCACTGAACTCCATTGCATGATATACAGAAATTAAGAACAACACTGAATCCTTGGATAACAAATTAAAAGCCTCATAATCTTATAACATCCCGGAATAAGGGATTTCCTCATGATTCTCTGTTCTCATTGTATATGTAAATGTACATTATGTATACAGATGCAGTAACAGGTACCTGTATTTGTGGTGTTTTTGTTCATCTTACTTCTTCAATATTGTTTCAAGAAACTTATTTGTTTCTAAACTGTATTATTACATATATCAAAATGTTTTGTCCTGCATTAATTTAGAATACATGTGCATGTATCACTAACATTCATGCAGTCAGGTGATTCTCTTGATGTCGTGAGAAGACTAGGCAAGTGTTGATAAGAACAGATACACGGTGTGCCAAATAAGCCTGACGCGTTTCGCAAAAAAAATACAAAAAAAAAAAAAAAAAAAAAGATTCTCTTGATGTCAATGTAAAAGTTTTTCCAGGTAATGTCCAACTGCTTTTCAGATTATTTTGTTCAGTTAAAATATTTTGGCAGACATGTTGTCTGTTACATATCCAATTGGCAAGTTCTATGCCAATGCATTTTGAAAAAGTGAACAGATACTTTTTTAATTTTAACATGACAATGAATGGGCTGTGTTAACTTTTAGATTAGATCTTGATTGCATATAATAGGTACACGTATGTATCTGCAAAAATAAAAAATGAAGACCTCTTCAAAGTTTTTAAGTGTGAAAACACATACATTGTCTTATTTTCTTAGCAACTTTGTAAAAAACTTTTATGAAATTTTTGTGCAGATACATGTATTGAAATCATAATAATGCAAGGTTGGTCATTTCATCTTGAATTTTACACATGTGTGAACAATTTAACAATATCCACATTTTTACAAAAAAATAATGTGTTTTTGATGCAGTACATGTAACTTACAATTTTTAGTTGCTGTAAACCTTTGTAGTCAATTGAGTATGCAGGTTTATTATGTTAGGAATGGACAGATCTCCAGTAATAAACACGATGAATGGTCTCAAACAATAGAAGTGAAGTCACAATCCCTGGTTGGACATTACCTCAAGCAGAATTGCTTTTCTTTTTTTTTTCCCTTTTGATGAAAGCAGTCAATGTTTCTTTGTATTTTACAAATATTATGTTACATTACACAATATATTCAAGATAAACATGTTACATAAGGGCTCTATTAGTCACATTTATTGTGCATGAAATAGGCTGCAAATCTTGATTTTACATATATCCATGTGCATGTATATTGTCATGTCAGGAACATTTGAACCAAAGGATTTGACGATTCTGGGTTCCTGTGGAAACACAGCTGTTTTGCTTCTCGGGAATGATGTTATCCTAATGCAGCTGTATGCAGACAAACCAGTTGAGATAGAAAGAACTTTCACTCTCAGAGACAAAGATGTTGAATTAACCAGAAAGTATGGTGACTGTGTGTTGCAGCTGAATTCAATGACCAGGCAAATTGGTATCCTTTTTGAAAGGTCTTGTGTCGCTTGTAAAATTTAAGAATGGACAGGACTTTAAAACTAATTGAATTATTGCATAATTAGATTGAAATTTATGTTTGCACATGTATGAACCACAAACTGTACATGTTTTACTGAAAGAAACTAGACCTGTGGTTTTCAACAAAAAAAATAAAAATAAAATACGCTAATCTTATAGTCATAATACAAATTACAAAGGAAAAATTAAAAGAACTGGACATATAGTCATGAACATGAAACGTTTTTATGTTCACTTGTACATGCAGGAATGATTTTAATTTGAAGCAAACCAAGGTGAAATACTTGTAAGATATTTAAGAAAAAATGGTTTTAATTTTGTAGCACATTTTGGGATAAAATTTCAAAGTGGTGGTGATAAAGGGCAACTAATTGCATTCTAGGAAGACATGTGAATGTTTGTTTGTTTTTTGTTTTGTTTGTTTTTCAAAAAGATTTTGGGGGTACTATGATAAAAGACAGATTAATCTCTCTTTTGAATATAAACAAATTCCCTTAACCACAAATGTACAGATGTATACAACATTCATCAAGGAAAACAAATAGCTGTGATAGAGCTAAATAGCCTTCTCCAGCACTCGAAGATTCCACAACAAGTACAGAAAGTACATGACCTCCATGTCAGTACAGATCAACAGTCCTTGTATGTGGTTCTAGAAGAGAACCGTCTTATTTGCATTGACTTAGGTCAATACTTTTTGGTTCATCCTGAAGCATTTTGTGAAGATGACCATGATGGTGATGACATGGAAGAAAATTTTCCGCCTGTGGATGAAGATTTGTTGATAACATCTCATGAGGCATCCATAACAACTGGGGATGGCACATCTGCAATTACTCAGAGAGTGTGGGGCACAAGCCTGTGTAGGCTTGAGAATTATAGCCACAAACACGTGCCACCTGACCATTGGTATTGTAGAGTAGGAGACAAATCAAGCGAAACCAGTCAAAAGGATTGTAAATATGGAGCATCTGGTCAACAGCAGGAAAGGTCTGTATCTGGATTTTCTGCAATGGTGTTTTCGAGGCACACTTCAGAAAGAATTCAGACTGACAGATCAGCTCCAGTGAATCAGTGGGAAGAATATGTGAAAGTCTTGGCATCACCAAAATGGTGTGCTTCGTACAAATGGGAAGGCTCATGTGCTGGAGTGAGCAAAGTGACTGCATGGCTAAAAAACACGGATGATGAAAGTGATGATGTTCTCTTGGTGTATGATACACAAACTGAAAAGGTGCTTAACTACAGGTGAGTACATGTTCATGTATGGAAAAAATATTCATGTACAGGCACAGTAGGGTTCAAGGGCTTGATGTCACATAGCTAAATGTGAAACTTTCCAAGTCATGTCTTATTTTATGTTGCATGGTCTAGATCTTTAATCTGACAATTATACTAGATTTGGTAATTCAACTTCCTTTTACATGTCTCTGGGAATGCATGCATATCATGCATTTTATGATACTATATAGTTAGTGTGTTCGTCTTCAGGAGTAGTTTATGGCTACAAGATACATCTTAATGTTAAATGCAAGGATCACAAGAGGTAAAGTACATTTCGTTCAGTTAAGCAGCTGCAAAGCCTTTGACTATTTGGATTGAATGATCTGGGTTTACCAATTAACAAAATTAGAACACCTTGGTCAGATAAGAAATGTCCAGCCCACCCCCACCCCCCACCCCCCACCCCATAAAAAAGAAGAAACAAATGCAATGTGTAGATACAGGCACAGCAGAAATTGTTGTGATTGCATCATTCAAATTTTTGCACGTGACTGGAGAGAGAAGCTTTATTGCAAAGTCCATGATGCTTAGCAAGTACACGACGTGTACATTCAATTTTCAACCATAAAGCATCAAAATGCATCCTGTATTCACAAACAGGATCTATTTCTATGCCTGTATGTGCTTAAAAACAATGTGAAAAGAGTATGGCATGGCAGTAAAGAGTTTTAACATCCAGGCCTTAACTCATTCCATACCAGTACCTGATTTTTCCATATATTTACCTAGATTTCAGACAACAATTGCATATTTAAATTCTTCATGAAAAGAGCTTTCATTCAAGTACCGAAATGCCTATAGTCTTAAGTCAGTGGTTCTGACACTGCCTGGCAAGTCATGATGCATCTGCTGCAAGGGCAGCTGCAGCATGACTTGCCAGGCAGTGTCAGAACCACTGACCAAGGCCTGTGACCATAGTATGGAATGAACCATTCCATTCTAGACTGTGATTTGTTTGGGATATAAATTTTCCAGTTAATGGTAAGACTGCATATTAAAATTCTTCACAGAAAGAGCTTTCATTAATAAGCACCAGCAGAAACTACATGTATATGCAGAGTCAGTGGTTTGTGCATGTACCATGTGTACATCAAGACCACCAGGCAATGCAAAAACCAGAGACCAAGGCTGGTATCAGCAGAGTGTGGCATGAGTAAAGTGAACAGTCATATGTACATGTCCAATGTACAGTGGTCTCATTCTTATAAGGACACTCAAAATGCACCAGCATTGTGGCCTGTTAAAATGGGTGGCCTTTCGTGAGGTGGGGTAAATATAATGAAAATGCCATCACTGCTGCACTAACAAGTGGCCTGTGTAGAGAGGGTTGTCTCTCTTCAGAGGGACCTTACAAGAGGGAGACCACTGTACAAGGAAGAGCGTTTACCAGTTATGGTCATCGTATCAAAGTGTCAACAGTTTTTTTTTTTTTTTTAATGAGAATGATAACATGACCGACGATGCAGTCTGACGTTTATTAAGAGTCAGCATGAGAACTTGTATTTTATTGATTTTACACCAGCAAGGAGCATAGAAAACATAATGTGTTGTCATTTTTAATATGTTCACTGTTTGTGTATATGTTCTGTGTTTACATCATGTGAAAAAATGCACAGGGACATGTATGAGTTATCCTGAGACTCCAATTAGCAGAGCAGAAAAAAAAGTTTGATGAAAACAGGTGCTAAAGTTAGGAGCCCTATTCCTTTAACTTGCCAAGTATTTCTTGAAAGTAGGAGACAGGAAAGTGCATGTGATGTTTCTGGCTAAAAAAGTGGAATGTCTCCAGCTTTATCTGGATACCATTGGCCTCTGGTTATTTATTTCTGGATAAGTTTTGGCATCTAAATGCAGGTTCACAAAGTCTTTATTTTTTTCATGTGTAAAAATTTTCCTCATTTTTACAGTTTGTGCATGTAACTTAAGTTTTATTTCCACCATTTTTTGGATATAGCTCCTGGGAAACCTTATGTAATAACATACTTTTTCATTGTGGCATTATGCTTTTATTTTGATGATTTTGTGCCCTGAGCAAAAAAAACAAAAAACAAAAAAAACCCAGCAAAATTCATTGAATTTATGGACAAATTAGAGTTTGAAAGTGGATAAGAGCATGCCAGACCACATATTTTCATTTTGTAAGCTGGTAATCATGAAGATGTCTAAATGCATATGAATGAAATCAGTTCCATGAAATAAGTAAAAGTGACATAACCATTGTGACTAATACTTAATATTGCCAATGACTGTACACTGTGATCTTTGAAATTGCTTATTTATAATGTTTCAGACTAAGCACAGATAGCGTGGTAATGATGTCATCTGCAGCCACTTGCCCATGTCTTGTTTTGACCTCTAAGGTGCTCAAAGCTGTGGCTTTTGATGTGGGACAGGAAGAATTCATCAATAGGGTATTTACCGTTACACATTCCAAAATGAAAATACATGTATAGTGAGATGGATGTAGAGCTCATGCTAAAATACAAATCCCTTTTTCACAGATTTGGTTTATTTGACAGTTTTATCGATCTGAACTATGGTAAAAACATATATTACAGCATAGCTCCACGCGTTACCTCTATGAAGTTTAAATTTTAGGACTCCGATACCTTTATGCGCTACATCCATAATTTAGTATACATGTGCCATTTACTCTATTGCATTATCTTTTAAACTAAATTAAATGTGACTGAGCAAGTCCAGAATGGCAGAACCCAGTCAGGAAATACCTAAAAGTGTGTGACCTGTTTCATAGGAACTGTCACTCATCACTTATTTATTTATTTAGTTATTTATTTATTTATTTATTTATTTATTTATTTATTTATTTATTTATTTATTTATTTATTTATTTATTTATTTATTTATTTATTCATTCATTCATTCATTCATTCATTCATTCATTCATTCATTCATTCATCCATCCATCCATCCGTCAATGAACTCTATACAGTAGTCCCTCAGTGGACACCTCTTACAGGACAGGTGTAAGAGTGGTCACATACAGCAGGTGATCTTTCTAGGTAGATTAAATCACTTGATAAAGATAGTACCAGGAACTTGGCAAATAATGGTCGTGAAAGGCATATAGTCTCTCAAAGGAGGAACCACTCTGTATATATACCCTTCAATGTGTTTATTGAAAAGCATATTTCAAGTTTCATGAAGGCAGAGCCAGCATTATATGTACACCTGTTTTGGCCATATAATTTGTTTTACTTGTGTGTTCATAGAAGCTATACACTGTATTCAAGGTACTGACAACTGATGCCTGTCATGAGAGACCACCTATTTTAAAGACCATCTTTTCATGGTAGCTTATTAATAGTGATGTTCATGTGATCTATGCCTGCTTCAAAAGAATGGACCTGTTTGTTTCATGATAGCACAATATTATGGGTCATATTTTTTGTGTTTTCTGTGACCAAGACCATAACTTGATGATCACTTGGAATTGGTCTTTCAAGCCTTTACCTTGCAAAGATGAAAATGATGCCTTAGCTGGAGCTAGGTACACGTGCATTAATTCACATTTTGCTTGTCCTCTGTAAAAGCCTGGATGCATCTAAACCATGTATCAAAGACTAGACAAGTTAGAAACTTGTGCTGGCACTGTTTTTATTTATTTTTTATTTTTTGCGGATATGTTAAACAGGAGGAGTTTAAGATAAGATGGTGAATAAATGTCCCCTTTGTGTCCACAGTTGATGCTGTATGACAGTGCCACAGTTGCAGACTCCCTGTGCCATCTTAATAACTGGGAAAGGTGCTCCATTCCTATACATGCACTCGAAGTTGGGCTCAAGCACCGTCAGCTTGATACTGTTGCCTTCTTTTTGAAGAGCAGAGAACATGGTGAGCAGGTCTTTCATATAGTGCTTTCAATGCTTAGTTGTAGAATGAATCAACAGCTTTCCCCTGCACACGTTGGGTACAATCTGCTCAAAATATGCCCAGGAAAGCTGTTGACCTGGACTGTCATTATCTTTCATGGAAACATAGGCATGCCAGTACTTAAGTGACAAGTCTTTCATGTGGTACTTTCAGTGATAATTTGTAGAATGAATCGAAAGCTTTCCTCAGCACACAATGTGCTCAGGAAACCATGTCATGACAACTGATTGTCATTGTTGCCAGGTAACCGAGTCAGAGATTTTAATTGATGGGGAATTAATTTGCAAGTCCCGTGGTCATAATAGAGGAAAACTCTGTTATGATGGCACTGTCAGTTCCTGGAAAATAGGTCAGGTATCTGAGTATGCCAAATAAGTGAGCCAAATAGTAAACTTAAAGAATTTGACTTTAAGTGCCATAAAACTTGTGTCATCAAGTGAATATGTGCGATATCTGAATGTCATATAGTGAAGTTTCACACTATTTTCATATTTTATTATTTTGTGAGTCATAAAAGGGAGGGTATATAAAGGAACAAGGGTGTCAAAATAGGATAAAATGGCATGAATCTGAGGAAATTTGCTGTATGTATATCACCCAGTAGCAAGAGTAGTCAGAAAATTTATTTCAAACTGTTTATTCCAGCATACAAAATCATGTAATATCCAAAAATTTAAGTAAAGCCAGATTTGCTGTCATTGTTTCAGTGTTCACATCCCAAACAAATGTGGAGTTGTCAACTGACCTATCTGTGCCTGTGTGTGAGGTGGTCGGGGACTTCGAACAGCTCCAGCCAGCCATACAGCTTCTGTTGTCAACCATCAGAGAGAACCTGGCTGAATCCCAGTCCAAGCAGTTTGGGGAACAATTGCTGCACATTACACTGGACTATCTCTATAAGGTGCTCAAAGATGCTCTGGAGGCTTTGCAAGGTACCAAGTCGAGCTGTTCATTTGGCCAGCACTGCGATAGCTTGGAGGACACTGTGCAACAGCTGATGGATTACACAGTGGAGCTGCGCCAGCACATGAAGGGAGTGAGGATGTCACGTAGGACTGGACAGTTTGGGAGCAGGGCAAGTCTGGGAGGGGAGCAGGTGGGAGGTTTGTACAGCATCAGTGAGGAACACAGACAGATTCTACATAAGTGGGACACCATGCCGACACAGGTAAGTGAGACTAGAGATGACGCACATGTACCCGCCATAGTTACCTCCTGATAAGGCCAAGGAGTCTATGGTCACAGCATCATCTCAGGAGGAATCCACATAGAATATATTCCTACTGTTGCTTTTAGAGGTAACCATGGTAACCTGTTTGTGACACCAATGACAAGCTAGAGAACCCCGAGCCTAGTTCAGTGAATACATGTATAATTATGTAAACATATATTACCCAAATTTTTTTAAGACATGATATAAATTACTAGACAACGGTGCATATAGATAAACAATTAAAAGCAATGGGTGTGACTTGCAATCCAGAAAATACAGTGTGTGTAGCAACTAGCATCAGATAAGTCTCTGTTGTCTGTTTGCATGCGACATTCATATGTGCCTAGATGAATATATCAAAATAGCCAATTCTTATGTTCTGTAACAGATACATGGCTACCAAATGAAATGTAGTTTACAGAAACACTCACAACTAATCTGTATAATTTATTGATTTCCTTCAAGTACAATAGGCAGTATGCATATTAATTTCCCGCCACAAAGCACAGGTTTGACGCCTGGTGATCACAGGGAACGTGCAGGTCGCATCACTGTCACAGACAGGCCATATGCTCATTTCTCACAAAATTAGCATTTTTGAGAAATCTAAGTTCACAAATGCCCAACTGGTATTCTAGTACTTCCTGAGCCATATTTAAGTAAAACTTCCATATGCCTGTAATAAGTAGTCTGTATTTCCAAAATATTAGTAATAATCCGCTTGTCCCCGTAGGTACTGACCCATATCTCGAAATATCTCATCAAGCGAGACCAGGTAATCAGGTATGCAATTGGGGTGGAAACTTAACATGCGTATCTCCTATTTAACAGAAAGACAATGAACTGATAGTCATAGGAACATTCCCAGCTAATCAATGTTTCTTGATTATCTTTGATTTCAACATGGATGAGGCTGTGTGAACCATTATTTTCAATTCATGTATGAATAAAATGAAGCCTTGACTCTTATAATAATGCGCAATATGTTGTCATTGCTTTGTTTTTCAGCATGCCATTGTGCATGGAATTGTGCACAGCCAGGTACCACTGCTACAGTCGTACCTGCGTCAACGAGAAGGATCTGAGCAGGCTAGCTTTCAACAGATAGTCAACGTGGGCCTTCAGCAAGCTCTACAGAACTTGTGCGATCATCATACCAGGCTAGCGTCACAGATCTTTGCAAATATGGTAGGTTATTTCATGGCCTCGTCAAATCAATTTTGAGAATTGTGACCCTGAGGCTTTGGTAAATATTGATGAAGGTAATTTGTGCAAAGATATTGAGCTCTGTACGTTGGGCTTAGAAGTAACATTGATAATAAGTGTGCCTTTACAAAAAGCCTTTCTGCAAAAGTCCCATTGATTGATGGAGTCTTAGCTTTCCATAAGTTTGGATTGAGATGTCTTGGAAGTAATATCCGGTGATTTTCCACAAATAACTTAATTTCAAATGATGATTTTGATGCATTTAGAATAAGCCTCCTTGGTGAGCCATTAGGGCAGGCTTTCCACCAGATCGTCACTTGGGCGAAACTGTTAAGGATGTCACAAAGCAACCTGTCTGCCAGCTCAGTGCAATAGCCTACAGAGCTGCATTAGTGCAAGCACTAGACATGGCAAGATGGGAGAACTTCAGCAGTGATAGTGAGGGCAATTTGAATTATCCTCCACTTAATCTGATGAAGATGACCAAGTTGTAATAGAAAGGGCAATTGCAGCAGAAGAGTGGAGAATCAAGCCATACCAACAGGAACCAGTCATGGTTCTTGTATCAGTACAAGGCCAATGTGATGCTGGCAACACAGAACAGATCAGGGAATGGGTCAACCAAAATCCCCTAGATTTCTTTTCTTAGCTTTAGGAAAATGTGTGGTGAACTTTCAGTTAATAAATATCAAACAGTTGCATTCATTGTAATTTAAAATGGCCCATCTTTTTACTTTATTCTGGTTTGGTGTCACTCTTAGTGCTGGTAGTAAAATGGGCTGGTAAGATGTTTGGTCCGACCATCTGAAATCTGTGAATTTGGAGTTTAATTGGCCTATTGTAAGGTCCCACAACTCACAGAGTCCTGCTAAATTTTCTGTTTGGCTGAGTGTAAACTCCAGTTAATAATTTTTTGCTGTGTCAGTTTGTCTTGTGCCACTGACCCATATTGCACAGCCAGCAGGGGGCCATGAGGCTGCTGGTGTTACACCAGCAATCAATGTGAATGAGATCAAAAGACATGCCGCCCTAGCCAGGCGCGAAGTCCTTGGCTACTGGTTCCCATGACCCTGCCAGGTGGCATCATCAGCAGGGGCTGTGGGCATGCCGAGCGCAAAGTTACGATAGTGGGATAGGGCTTGCTCTTTTTTTTTTTTTTTTCGTACTAAAGGCCACCTGACTAGCTACTAAGCTAGCCAGGACTGCGGCAGATAAGCGGAGTGCCACAGAATATTATTACTGGTACACAAACCGCAGTACTAGCAGTAGGATTACATGTAACTCAATAATGTCTGTTCTAAGTGTTTTTACATGCAACAATGATATGAATTCATGGACTTTTTCCCGCATCATGTTGAGGTGTTTGGTTTGCAGCTTGAGAAAACCACCAAAGTAGAGTAGGCTCGGTCAATCCTCATGGCAGTAGTCCCATACACAGCAAGGACGCAGGTCCTGTGGAAATTGAAACAGGCTGACCGTGGAACTTTTGGTGTTGCTGCACCCACAGCAACATAACAACCCATCCTTTAGAGACATGGAGATGGAAATGCACATTTTGGTGCCCATTTCTACTCCTGTTAGAGACAGAGATGTGACATCTTGACAGCTGGTACTCCATATACTCACCATGCTTGCTATATGCTCACTGCACTATGTTGCATTTGTGATGTCAGCACCCCAGCCGTTCTTGGAGGTGTCAGAAAAGAACAGTAACTCACAATGTGTGCATTTAAAAGTAGCAACTTTAAAAGGGAAATAAAGGTAGTATTTGGGTACCACAAGTGTAAAAAAGTAATGAATATGGATGGAACAACATATTTACTTCCCATATATGCAAATAAAACAGGTTGTAATCATCAAAACCTTTAACAAATTGATGGAAAGTTTTCTATGAGTAAAATGAATCGATATGATATTAATTAAGAGCACCATGCACACTATGTACCTTATGTTCAGAATTAGTGGGACTTGAACCTGCAACCTTTAGCACCAGTCAATATGTCTATTTGAGGACAGCCTTTCTGGGTGTGGGCATGGGAAGTTGGATCAATTCAAAGTGAAATAGATACAATTTGTAAAAAAAGATGACGTAATAGCACCCATGATAATTATTGTCATACATGTGTTTCCCAATTAACAGGGCTTTGATGTGAGCCAGAAGCTACGACAAGTGTGCTTCTACACACCAGACAAGAGTCTGCGAGACTTCTTGGTTGATTTCCTCAAACAAGAGAACCTGCTTACAGAGGAAGAAGTGGGCATGGTCAAGTTTTTGCACCAATTGGAAGCTTTGTACTCCTGTCCATCTTTTGAGGTGGCCAAGGTGCTCAGGACAGAAGGACAGCCCAGGTAAAGTTCAGAGATTTGTGTCTTGAGCATATGTGTACAGACATGTACAGGCTGACATCAACATGGTCAATGGGTGAAGTAGCGGCTGATTGCTGTTTTTTAGAGTGTAAAGTCCATAGACCAGGCCTCCTGAAAATTTTTGTCCTAATCAGTCATATGGGTGATTTACTCTTTAAAAATCTTGTACATGTACTGTGTGCTTGTCACTTGCACATATTGTTTCTCAGTGCAGTGGCAAATTCATTGGTAACAAATGATGACCAATGGTGACTGGTACAGAGTGAGGTAAAAGGGGAAATATTGGTCAGGTTCTTCGGACTGAAAGTCTGTGTAGTTCCTTATGTTTACCTTAATGTGTCAACTATTTAACTCTGCTGACTTTTCAGTTAGCAGAGCTTATAAAATCCATTTGTGTCTGTCTTCCATCTGTGCATTAAACTTTTCAAAAACTGTTGCAAGAAACATTTGATTTTGCACATGAATGTTCCACAGGTGGTCCTGCAGTAGCAAGTTTTAAAGGACATAACGATGCCCTATTTTTCTATTTTTTATGTATTTCTACTTTTTTTTAAGTGGAAATTTTTTTCTTCCCATGAACTATTTGGCCAATTTTGATATTGCATACAGGGTCAACTAAAATCATGTAGTGCACATTTTGGCCATCAAGTGGCCTTGTTATGTATATACATATATGTACAGTGGTACCTGCTGTATGTGGCCACCCCTTCTGCCAAGAAAAATTGGCTACATACAGCAGGTGACCTGTCACCACAGGTAAATTTCACAAAGAAATTGACTCCTACATCTGAGCCTAGTGACCACAAAAAGCAATGCGGCTGCTCATGACG